>CM071863.1:2267291-2323100 GCA_036759665.1 Gynandropsis gynandra | reverse complement strand
TTTTATTTTGTTATTTTCTTTTTAATAATATAAATAAAACATCGTAACTCTACATTAAAGAAATGACGTGGCCCAGTGGTTTAGTATAGAGCACAATTTGCCCCGGTTCAAATCCACTGCTTGACTTTAATTATATTATTATTTTTATTTATTTATTTATTTATTTATTTTTTAGACAGATACATACAGTGTGTATGTATCTCCCTCTTCGCACAGATTTTTTCGAAAATCCTTCGAAATCCACTGGAATTCGAAGCCGATTCACCGATGAAACCTTAGGAATCCGACCACATGACCGAGGCCGAAACCATGACCGACGCCGACGTTCCGAAATTCGGCGGAGGCAACCCGAAAATTTCAAAATTTCGAAAATCGGAAACTTGGCGCAGCAATCCAACACGATACCGCAACTTCTGTCACAGACGAGTGGTGAAACGACACGACGAATCGATGTCGATTTCCTTTCACGCCGTCGAGAATGAACCGACGGTGGTTTACCGCATAGGAGACGAACGGACACGTTCGTCACCGTTCATTCCCGTAACTTTCCGACCACAAAGTTATCCCCGGACAGAGATAGTTTCGCCGGACAGAGAGTCGGAAGGAGGTCGGTGTTTGTGGAATCGAAAGAAGGTTACAGAGGAGGAGGAATTCCTCCCTCCCGTAACAGTTCTCCTAACACTGAAATTGAATTTTTCCTTTTTTTTTTAAATTCAATTAAACTTTTTTTTATTCTATTAAATCCATAAAATTAACCTTAAATTTCATCAAAGCCACAAAAATTTTATTCAAAAATATTTGAATAAAATCACATAAAATCTAGAAAATTTGTTTCTGATTTTGTTCATATTAGATTTAATCAATTAACTTCAATTCAGTGATTTAATTCCTATTAGTAGGCTCTGATATCAATTGTAAGCAAATTCGATAATCCTATATGCGGAATTAATTATCGACATTCTAATAGGAAATTAAATCAACCAAAAACAATAAATAAATTATACTTACTTGAATTTTCCATGATTTTGGATTCGGCGGATCTTTTTCTTTTCTCCAATGCCTATTCCTCCGAAATCTCCTCAATGTTCTCTTTGATGATATAAGAGAACTCTTTTGTTTTTGTTTTTTGTGTTTTGTTTTTGTGATTTTGTTACCGTAAGGCTTTAAATTCAAGGGCATTAAGACATATTTATAAGAAATGAAAAGGCATGTCCTAAAAGACATGTCTTTTGATACATACCCTTAAATTATCATTAATTACAATAAATCCTCAATTTGTAATTAATCACAAAACAGATTTCTAGAATTGCGGAATGGCACGGAGAGATTTTCACCCGATAATTGTCTCCTCAATACGACACTAATCATCACCGTGTGTACCTCAATACTCATTATCTAATACTTATATTTATATGAATCAACGTTAGAATAAAATTTCTAACGATATTTTTTCAAAGACACCTTATTTCTTTTTTTACTTCAGAAATTCATTGTTGGTTACAAAACTCTAAACATTAAGATCATTTAGAAAGAAAGCTTCAACAAGTTTATACATTTCCTTTAATCTTTCTTGTATCCTCATATTTTTCTCTAGGAACCATCTATTGTTTTCTTGTGATTCTTTGGTTTTTAATCTATTTTTTAAAATTGTATGCATGGTTATTTTGAACACGTAAAAACATTTGCTTGGATTTTGACTATACGTTATTCTCGCTGGCAAAAATTTTCCACATAATTTTTACTGAATTTTATCTAGATCATTCGAATCAACTAATATACTTAATTTTCATCCAATATTCATTTGATTTCTCTTTAAATTTGACGTGTTTAGTTGCATAATGGAATTTGATATTGATGGTGATGTCATTATCGATTTGTATATGACATGTGGCACCTAATCAAAATTTTAAATATATTGCACACAACAATACATATTCATACACAAACATGAAATTATAACACAAATACAAATAGCTCGTGTATGCGCACACATACAATGAAGTTTGATGGTGTAAGAAACCCTATATAAATATCTAATATACAAACGATAAACTAAAGCGACTTTTTTAAAGATAGATATATATATATATAAATAAAAAGTTTACATAGTAACTATTTAAGATAAAGATGTTAAAAGATAAGTATTAAAGAAAAATGAACACAATGAGTGAATATTGTGGTGGATGATTCTTTTTATCTCTTTGTCAAATTCTATCTTGAAAGAAGTCGAATTAATTTCGATTATTTTATTAATCACGAAAGATTTATATATATACACAACGTTAAATGGAAAAGAAAATATAATTTTAAAATATTCGTATAATCTTAAAAAACAATTTCGATATTCAATACAATATCAGTTAAGATATTTCATATACCGAAAAATATACTTAGAATCTTGTATATAATATAAAAAATGTTTTCGTATTAATAGCAGAGATTGTATTCTTATATATATATATATATATTGGAAAAAGAAGATGAAAGTTGTTCATCGCAATCGCAAGTGATTTTTTTGGGTTATTGTATAATTATTTTTCTTAGATGTTTTTGTTTTTGTTGGGAAATTATAATACAAAATCATTAAATTTTTTTTCTGTAATTATTAAAAAAAGTGTAAAATAACCTGATTATATATATAGGGTGATTAATCGTCAAATACAAACAATTAATCTATAGATTTTCAGAAGAAGAAAAAATGTCACAGATGACTTAAATAATTTTATACTCGTGACGTTCATACATTGCTAGAAGAATTGACTAATACATAGTTGTTAATTAAATATGTATACCACAATCATTTGAACTTTGAAGGAGACGTTATGTTAGTATACATATATCACAACCATCAGATTTTTCCTCCTAATTAATTGAATTATGATTAAACACATTAAATCTACAAAATTTTATCCATGGTTGTGTTATAATTTATTTAATTTGTTTTTGGGATTATTTGGGGCAGACTTTTATCCTTAGGATAGAGGTGATGACTCGAAGATCTAATTAATTTGTTTCGGTCCGGAATTTTCGGGTTTCGATTAGCTTCGAATTGTTTGGGTTTTACAATATTGAATCCAAAATAGTCTGAATTATATTTGGTTTATTTGGATATTTTGAACAATTCGAATTTTTCGGATAATTTGAATTGTTTGGTTATGAGTAATTTGAGTTCTTCGAGCATTTGAATAATTTAGGTTGTTTAGTTATGATAATTTAGGTTTCGATCCGAATTCTACGATTTTTTTTGGATTCTTTAACATTTTTTGGTTAATCAACTAATAGAAAAACAAAATTTTATATTTTTTTAAATTTTTTGGTTGTTTGGATTATTTGGATTCTTCAGAATTTGAATTTAATCGAACCGATCCGAATCCGAATGAGTTTTATAAATTTTGTAAATAACCCAAATAATTTATGGATTGAGTTTTTCGGATCGGTCCGAATTACTCGAATCGTTCCACTTCCATTCGGATAAAAAAAATGTAAGATCAAAATCCATTATTTTTTAACGGATTTTCGGGTGGATCAGAAAAAACAACAGAGAATGAGAAAGAGAGCCATAAATTTGGATAATATTTTATCCGTGATGAGGCAGACATTACGACAAACATGGATTCAGAAAGGATACCAAAATATCATAGAATTTATTTTATATTATGTTTTGTTCCGTTGTATATTTATTGCTTTTTTTAAATACATAGATATATTTGGAGTTTTTATGAAATATATGAAGTAATTTGGTGGTAATTTCTGGAAGAAACCTATTTCTTCTGTCTTTGTTTATTGTTGGATTTACAACGCAAAAGGATGGAAATAACCTTCTTAAATTGATATTCAATTGACTAGCCACGTTTTTTTTAAATAAACAAACAATTAAAAAAAGATGTTTAAAGGTTTCAATATATATATATATATATTATATAACATAAATGAGTCAGTGTGGTGGGTGATCCTATATCTTTTTTTAAAAAGTTATTAAAGGTGTTATTGACAAGTAAAAAATTATATAAATAGGGTAAAACTCCTATTTCCATCCAAACTTTATGTACTTTGCTTATTCTCTCTCATGTATCACATTCATCCTATTCCCCCTCATCTATCACCTCTAATCTTATTCCCCCCTCAAGTTTTTTAATTAAGTCTATTCCACCACGCTGTTTAAAATTCTGTTAAATATCCAGAATTTTGACCCAAACCCTAAAAACCCATCAATTTTGACCCGATTTCATACCCAATTTTGACACGACCCGACCCGACCAAAATTAAAATTAAATTAAATCCGGTTTACCCAATTATTTACCCAGTCCTGTTTAATATAATTTTGACCAGTTTATTGAATTTTGACCCAACCCAATTTATTATAATTTTGACCCGGTTTACTGAATTTTGACCCGGTTTATCGAGAGAAAATAGAAAACGAAAAAGTAAAAGCTTTATCGATTATTGAAAAGAAAATACATTGACCCGGTTTACTGAATTTTGACCCGATTTTGTTGAAATTGTCCGGTTTTGATGAAATTGACCCGGTTTCTCCCGGTTTTGCTGAAATTTTTATCCGGTTTGCTGAAATTAATCCGGTTTTGACCCGGTTTTGTTGAAATTAACCCGGTTTTTTCCCGATTTTGATGGAATTGTTATCCGGTTTGCTGAAATTGATCCGGTTTTGACCCGATTTTGTTGAAATCGACTCAGTTTTGTTGAAATTGACCCGATTTTTTCCCGATTTTGATGGAATTTTTATTCGGTTTGTTGAAATTGATCCGGTTTTGACCCAATTTTGTTGAAATCGACTCGGTTTTGTTGAAATTGACCCGATTTTTCCCGATTTTGATGGAATTTTTATCCGGTTGGTTGAAATTGATCCGGTTTTGACCCGATTTTGCTGAAACTTTTTAAATGATCCGATTTTAATGTCTTCAAATTGAACAATTCTTCAAATTGCTGAAACTTATGAAATACACGTTACCTAAGCGTATGGAGAAAATGAAGATGTGTTTTGAGACTCATGCGGGTGATATGCCGCAAACACATGCGATGCTCCACTTTAGGCAATTCTCGTTCAACGACATGTAATAAACCCTACAATAGATTACAAACGAGATTAATCATAACCACTGAAACAAGATACAATAAAAAATTAAATACTTACTTTTTGCTTATCAGAAATGATTGTTAAACCTTCTCCTGAACCGAGATTCAAATCACTTTTAAGCTTCGTTATAAACCACAACCAATTCTCGGTATTCTCCACTTGTACAACAGCCCACGCAATAGGATATATTTGATCGTTTCCATCTCGACCAACAGCGACCAAAATCTGACCTTTACTAGCCGTTTTTATGAAACAACCATCCAACCCGATTATAGGTCTGCAGTTAGCTTTCCAAGAGACTCGCAAAACATCAAAACATACATAAAAACGATCGAAGATGTCATTTCCTAACCCATCTCCAATGGTTTGCACTTCAACAGATGAACTTGGATTTGAGTTTTTAATTTCATTCACGTAATCCCAAAGTCGAGCAAATTGCCCATCGTTTTCCAACTGAATTTTTTCTAAAGCTTGTTTCTTCGCTTTCTGACACTTATTCATTGATGCTAACAAATTGTATTTCTCTTTAATTGTTTGTTGCATCTTTGTTGGCTTCATACCAGGATCCTTTCGTAAATCATCTTCAAATAATTTCGCAATCAAAGGCGCTTTTAACAACTTACATTCAGGTTGATTGTTTTTTTTCTCAATATGAATCTAATAAATTATATTAGTGACCCTTTGAATTCTTTACAAATACATGATGGAAAATTAATCTAATTAATAGTGTTTTCATTTACAAAAAAAAAAAGAAGTTTTTTTACTTCTCTTGCTGACGTGACAACACCAAAGAATACAAAAAAACCTCCCTTTATATACATATATGGTTATACAAGATATTTAGATTATTTTTAAAAAATTAAATTTGTGTATTTTATTGTTTTTAAAATCAAATGCACACATTTTAAAATCATCTATACACATAAAAATAGAGATTTTAAAAATAATAATATTTTTACTAACTACTTTTTATGATTCTTGGTAACAAGAATCATAAAAAGATAGTAACTCATTTGTATATAAAGATACTACTTTTAAGATACTATCTTTATGTACATAAAAATAGTAAATCAATATTAAGAGCATTGTGTACCACTGTTACTCATTTGAAAATTTTTAAGTATATTTTTAAAATAAGTTATGTTTTAAATGAAATTAGAAGAAGATAATTAGAAATTTATTATATAATTAATTTGAATTAATTATATAATCATATATATAAAAGGGAGGTTTTTTCCTCTCTTCTCGTGCTGCCACGTCAGCTAAGGAGGAAAAAACCCCCCTTTCATGCCTTCGGAAACCTGCTCTCCCAGCAATAACTCCCGCATTCAATCACCCATCCTCATTCACGCTTCAATTTCCCATCCTCATACACGCTTCAGCTGGGGAGGCCGAATCGACACTTTTCATTCCTCCTTCTTCTTCTTTTATTTAGTCTTTCATTTGCTCTGAAGCTCTGCACAATCCCAATCCAATCCTGTAAGAAATTCCCTTGATTTCTATTTTTTCCTGGATTACTTCTTAGGGTTTTGATTTCCGCGATGCCGAGGGAAAATACGTGAAGAAAGACAGGGAGGGACTGCGAGAGAAAACCCTGAAGGAAGAAGAATACGAGAGGGTAAGCAGATAACAGGTCTCGGATAGTTTGCGTGAAGAGAATTTCACTCGAGGATTTGCCCACCGCTTCGCCTCCCGTCTACGATTTCGTTTTCGCTGCTTTTCTTCGTCTTCTCCGGTTCGTTTTTCCGCCTGGGAGCTCGCCGGTATCTTCACTCCTCCTCGATCACTTCGCCGCGCTTTTCCCCGACGTGGATAGGCAGGTTTTCCCACCGTTTAGGGTTAGTGGGTTCGATTTGGTTTGTTTACATCTCTGGCAACCGGGGGAGGAAAAGCTCGATTCTTCTTCTTAATCCTTATCGAATATCGATTTGGGTTTTATGTAATCTACGATTTGTTATGTTCTGTTGATCATGTGATTGGCAAGCATACCCTAACATCATTTTGAAAAACCTCCTTTCATACCGTGTGAAAAAATTCAGTTCCTCATTTACTCCCGTTCTCTGAAATGAAACACGCTCCCAGGGGAGTACCGAGAGAGGGCGATCGTCTGGTCCTTCCCTCTTGCCTAATCGGCCAGCACCGATGGGAACCGCGGCGCCAGAACAAAAGGGAGCGGCGGCGAGCACTGATCCGATTCCCAACGGCTCAGGCATGGCCGAGCGATTCACTGCACAGGTTAGGTCGCCCTCCAATGGAACACCCATTTTGCTGTAGCTTACTTCTTCCTCCTGCCTAATCGTGCAGCACCTACGGTAGCAGCGGCGCCAGAACAAAAGGGAGCGGCGGCGAGGATCGATCCGATTTCCCATGGTTCAGGCATGAGACAACTATGCGCTACACAGGTTAGGTCGACCATTTTGCTATTTTATTTAAATCGCCTCTCCCAACAACAGGAGCCGTCCGTCGGGAAGAGAAGGATGCGAGTCGACGACCTTTCGTCTACTTCTTCTAAATTAACTGGCTATGCGGGTCATTTACTCCCGTTCTCTGAAATGAAACACGCTGATTTCCAGTTGTTGGGGCATCGTCGATCGCCTCCGCTACTAAGGTCCTTTTTTTATGAAACTCCTTTGTTATTCTGCTACATCATCTTCTAGGATCTCAATGCTGGAGAGGCATTCAACAAGGAAGCCAATGCGCGTGATGAGAGGCGTTTAACGGAATTGGATAGACGAACTTTGGAAATATTTGTACTTGCTCATATATTCAGGTAACATGTCGTAATCTCTCCAAGTTTTAAATGAATAACTTGTCTACAACCTTGGTCATTTTTAGTTCCAATACACAGTAAAGGGTTGACATGTTTGTTTTATATCCTTAGAAGTTCTAGCAGTCATCTGTAAAAGGTTATACAATGAGAAGATGTTATGTATGGAACTATACCCTGCTACTCTCTTTTACTTCTTGTGATATTCATATCGTGTTCCTTCAATTTGTGTCTCATGAACTTTATTGGAATCTTTGTGAAAGATACATGAATTTTAGCAGCTGAAGCTGCATTCAGTGCAATTCATGAGCGTTTGAAAATGAATACTTATTGGGACAACATGAGGTATTAATGGGTGAGGAAAGAACTTTACGCAGCTCGGAACTATCGTCCGGTTAGTAACATTCTTTATCATATTATTCATAGGTACTCTTCAACCATTGGGTTAAATGATCTTGATTGCATCATGATAAATCAGACTGTTTTCTATCAGCTTCATCATCTCTAAAAACCAATTGATTTGCCAGATCCTCGTCACTTTATACACTGATATCATGAAGTGTTCCTTCACAGATAAGTTGTTCTTTTGTATGAATTAATTCATGTATGCTGTTGCAGGACATCTAACACAAATATCTTAGCTTAATGATGGTCGGCCAAGGTGCATTCTCAGATAGATCAGTGCCCTTCTGACGGTGCAGACTTTTCTATCAGAGTTCTCTTCACTTCACACGTGAGCCGAGCAGCTAGAAGCTGCATCATCTAAGGTATTTGGCGGTGACAACTCAAAAAATCGAAAAATAGGAGAGTTAAAAGAAACCATCGAGGCCCCTTAAGATGCGAAACATATAGCCATTAGAGAGTATGAACGGATCAAGGTATTTAGTCGTGATTTTGCATACCTTTGTATATCGAAAAAATCTGCAGTTCCTTTTCATTACCGGATCATGCCAATTCCTAAAATCAATGATTGCAGGAAAACAATCGATGTGAGAATGAGAGGTTGGAGAGCGAAAGGCGAGCAGACTTCTTGAATCGTGGTTACCCACGCATGTTATGATTAGGCTGTATGCTGTCATTACTGCCAATGAAACGTTTTAAAATCTTATGATTGCATTTTGGATACACCCTAATTTTGAATATGTTTTTCTTTTTATTTATAACTTGGTATTTCAAAAGTGTTAATATTCTATCATTTAGCCAGCCAGTGCATTATCAAAATAATATATATTTGTTACTGTGCAGGAATTCTGAAAGGATTGGTTGTCCATTTTTGGCGATTGTGCCTTCTTCTCGATCAACAATAAATATCAGAAAATCATCGGGTACTTTTTTATTTTGGCACAGATTGTTTTAGTTTCATGGTGTATCTTGAACTTTCATGCTTGTCATCCTCAATTTAGTGTAAATGTTGGTGTTGTAAGCTCTTGCTTTTTGAGGTATGTTTTTGTTTTGGTCAATTGTTTCAGTGAGGTGCATGAGCAAGTGCTGCAAGCTTGTGATGTCGTACAACGAGAGAGGAGAATATTGTTACAGCAGTAAATAGGAAGGATGGCTATATTTTCCACAGATCAACCGAGTTTGTCGGCTCCAAACATTCAGGTTAGCTTGATGCAGTAGTTAATTCCCTTTGTGACTCGACTACTCGAGTTCCTTCACAATTAGAATACCTTCATATCTTCTATTCAGACTTCAACAATTTTCTCTTCTTTTTATTCCTCACTTAGATGGTATTCTCTACCTAGGCTTTGTCTCACTCCGATGTTCTTTGGTATTTTCAACATGCTGGTGTCGCATTGTCAAAGTCAAAACTGCCCGCGCGATACCAGTTGACATAGTAAGTTGAATGCTTAAATTTTGGAAGCCCACTTAGTTGACTTTAAACTTTTTTACTAAAGCAGAAAATTGTGAACACTGCTTAATTGGTGTTCTTTGTTTCTTCAGGATCCAAATGATCCAACCATTGCCTTCTTGCTTGATGGAATGGACCGCCTCTGTTGTTTAATGCAGAAGTATATTGTATGTTTTTCACTTTGACATACTCTATCATAGGTTGTAGGATGGCCTGTGACAACAGATTGAAACCTCAAGGTCTCCATTTCCTATCAGAATCATTCGTTGCTCATCACACATGCTACAAGTTTATTTAATCTTCATGGCTCGTGATATTTGAAATGCAGCTGTTCGAGGTGCATTCTCAGATAGATCAAGTGCCCTACTGATGGTACAGACTTTGCTATCAGAGCTCTCTTCACTTCACGCGAGAGCCGAGCAGCTAGAAGCTGCATCATCTAAGGTATTTGGCAGTGACAACTCCAAAAATTCGAAAAATACAAGAGCTAAAAGAAACCCGATCATGGCAATTTCTAAAATCAATGATTGAAGGAAAACAATCGATGTGAGATTGAGAGGTTGGAGAGCGAAAGGCGGGAAGACTTCTTGAACCGTGGTATTTGTTACTGTGCAGGAATTCCGAAAGAATTGGTTGTCCATTTTTTGATGATTGTGACTTCTTCTTGATCATCAATACATATCAGACATTTAGAAAGAGCTATCATCTCTACAGGGAATGCGGGCTTGCTATCAGACAGAAATGCTCCATATAATTGGTCCAGGTACTATTCCCGACTTTACATAAACTTACTAGCCTATCTTCTGTTATTGTGAGTTGAATAATGATGAAATTCTTGTGTTATTGTGGTTTTGATATAATGGGAACAGGTGGGATATGCCGAGAAAATGCCAATGCGAGGGCGAAAGTTGCAGAGGAGACCAGCAACAGTCAGCCAATACGAGGGGAGGGAGTATGAGATTTGTTGTTCATTTACATAATTACGTTTTGAGGACTGACTTTGCGTAATGATAATAAATGTCGTGTGTAGAATTGTTTCGTTATTTTACCTTTGAAAATTCAGATGATGTCACATTGGCAGATCGATTGGCTGAGTGTTATAGAGGATTCTTCATCCAACCGAGGCCAGACAAGAGTGTAGTAGCGAGCCAAATTATGCAGAAGCAAGAGTTTGTGGAGTTGAGAAGAGTTGCTTTGGGGAAATATTTGCGTAGGCTTGCTGCACATCCTGTGATCAGGAATAACGATGAATTAAAGGTGTTTCTTCAGGTGCAACTCTTCTCTGCCGTTACCTGCAACCACGGATGTGGTCTCAAGGATGTTGGATGAGGCAGTAAAGCTCCTGAAGCAATTGTTTGGAGAATGTGGAGCCTCTACGTGGCGCCACATGAGGTGGTTCAGCCGGCCAAGGGAGGTAAGGATCTGTTGAGATTGTTTAATGAGCTGAAGCAGTCAGTAACATTGGCTAGGGTGGAACGAAACCACCTGTGGTCGAAGAAGATAAAGAATTCTTGGAAAAGAGAAACCACCTGTGGTTGAAGAAGATAAAGAATTCTTGGAAAAGAGAGAAAAGATCCAGGACCTTGAACAGCAAATCATCTATGCTTCCCAGCAGGCAAATTCTTATCTGTATTAGTTAATCTATGCATCATTAGGTCTCCATATTCACGCTATATGTAGTTTAGACTGAATTTTTGTTGTGGCAACGTGTTCCTAGGTTGAATGCCTGGTGATAGCCCTGCAAGACATGGGGGAGACTACGGGGGATTTCATATATCCATTGTAAAAAAAAGGTACATGTACAGTTGAAGATTGGATGACTGATTTGTCTCAGTTGTTCAAGAACCAGGTCAGATTTGATGCTCATTTATCTTGAATCTACAAGAAATCGACATGAAAGTTCATTCTGAAGCTACAGAGGAGGCAGTCACCTTTGAAGAAGCTCAAAAACTTTTTGACATAGCAGCCGCTCAACGAAAGATTAAGCCTCCCTCAAGGTGTTTTCGAGGATTCTATATCAGATTACTTCGGGTCATTTGGGAATGATTTTCTCCATTTTTTGAGTTTTGTGATTGAATTTTAAGGTTAATAAGATGGATTCGGTGCAGAATGTGCTTGGAAATGGGGGAAGATGTTAGCGAAGACTGCGAAGAAAGTGGAGCATCTGGATGGAAACCTGTGGTAACCCTGACTGCAAGCTTTTTTTTTATTTCTTGGTAGAGTCGCTTGAGTCAATTAATCCGAGAGAAAAAGGAAAACTTGCGACACGGGTAAATCTACAGAAACACAACCTGCTCTACAAGATCCATGACCCGACGACCATTTGTGCGAGCTGAAATCTCCTACCATTCCTAGAAAAGCTTCCGTCGGAAGTGTCGTACGTTATTATTTTGTACGTCAAAGCAATGTCTTGAGGCTATTATGGTATGTATATAATTAAGTAGGACTCTCGTTTTTTGTAGTAATGAAAGGGAAAAAGTCATAAATTTTAAATCTCCTTTTTATTTGGTTAAAAAACGAAAGAAAAATATAGTTTAAATCTACTTTAGATTTGTTTCTTTGTCTCAAGTAGTCATGTCTCTTTTTCTATCACATAACAAAGACACGAGGATAATGGTTGTTACATGAACTCATGAAACAGGATTTGAACAAATTTTATGAGGAGTGTGGAGATAAGAGTTTTTATACATTTAAAAAGGAACAAGTAAAAAGCAAATGAGTCTCTTAGTTCCTCTTTATTATTCCCTTATTTGATTTTTGATATTATTATATTATTCATGTTATATATATATTGTTATTTTGCTTCTTGAAATAAATAAATTTTTTAAATGGAGAGTTTGTGTCATTTAATAAGTTCTAAAAAGTCAAATCATTATACTTCTATTTGATGATGTGTTCGTTTTGTTATTAATTTTATGTAACTTATTCAAATGGAAAAATTATTCAAAACATGCAATCACTTCTTCTGACAAATTACGTTTTGAAATATCAAAGATATTATGAACAAATCGCAATGTTAGTTTATGTTACATTATATAAATTTCTTTTTAAAACTTTTACACTGAAAATAATAATATTGTATTTGTATTGATCGATTTATATCTCAAATATCACGCTAATGTTTGAATTAATGATATTATGTACAACATTTAAGAAATTTTCAATTTTAATTATCTCAAAACCGCGCAAGGTATTTCAATAAATAGTTCTGTTACTGTAGTTGTGTATTCCATATTATGTCAATATCTTCCATCGTGTTTTAAATACAACCAACATATAAAGGGAACTGCCATTGAAGGATAGATCTCTCGCCAGTGTTTCTAAATACAACCAATATATAAAAGAGAGAGATATATTTATCCTAAAAAATTTAACAATACTTTCGAATGTTGGTCACTACAAGTTACCCGAAAATACTATGCGCATATCTTTTAGAGAGGATACAGTTGTTGAAAAAGTGACAGACGCGATTCATACAATTCCGACATACAAATTTAGGCTGCTTTCATACCGACAATTGGTTGGATAAGTTGGCCACAGAGAAGTTGTATGAGGTTAATACGTTTGCAATAAATCAAATAACTACTTCTTTACTACTAAACTCATCTATTGAATGTTTAAACTTGTAGATGTTGCTGGACTCCTCATTGTTATACAAGCATCAAATTTGCGCTTGCCAACCTCCGATCAAAAAATTGAGATCCGGTTGTTATTCAACAGGTTAGTTTAATGTTATTACTCCATTTACGTATTTTTTTATTTCTTTTATTAAACAAGTTATCGACCACACTTCAACATTTCAAATCATGCAATTTCTTTTTCCATCATTTTATATTTTAAGTACAAAAGACTATTGCTCAAATCATGCAATTTCTTTTTCTGTCATTTTATAGTCAATAATTTTAAGTACATTGCAGAAAAATGCACTATTAGTTTTCATTACAACTTATAAATCTATATATCAAATTCATGCATTGAAACTTTTATTTTCTGTGTTGATATTGACCCGTGTGCATATCAAATCTAAGGATAATGTTTAATTTAATAAATTTTATACAAGCCATAAGATGATCATATTTTGATGATCACAAATCCGCGCGTAACGCGGGTATCACCTAGTTTATATAAATTACTGAAATAATTGAAACTCATGACATTCATACATTGCAAGAATTTACTAATACATAATTAGTCGTTAATTAAATCCGTGTAGAACTTAATCATTTCAACTTTGAGAAGGAAACGTGATGGTATGATAATTATTGTACACCTCACAAGTTTCTCCGCATAATTAATTTAATTAATGATTAAACACAATAAATAAATCTACAAATTTTTATCCATTAAAATCAAATTGTGTTAATATCTTATTTTTAATTATTTTTAAGGATTATTTGGGAATAGACCCAGTAGCTTCTAAAAAAGTTCCATGAGACTGTAGGATAAAGGTGATGACGTGGAGATATGTGATTGGGTAAAATAAAAGGATGAAAAAAAAGGAATATTAGCTACAAAAACTTGGCGCCGGTCTTGTTGCCGTTGCTTTCCTCTTCTTGTTCTTTCTCTCTCTCTCTCTCTCTCGATCGTCACGCAGTATTGAATTTTGAAGAATCTGTGTCCTTCTTACATCCTGTGTCTGATGCTGCTTCAGTTATCATGGCGATGCTTATGATGGATGTTATGTTCTTCGATCATACTTTGTCTTCTTGCTTGTTCTTGAAGCTGTAGTAGGTTTCAGCTTCTTACTTTATCTTTATTTGGTAATCATCGATCTCGGGTTTTTTTTTCTCTCTTCCGGTGTTGTTTTTTTCCCTTATTTTTTCTTTTTGTTTGGACAGCAAGAGAAATGACTGTTTCTTCTTGTGTTTGCTTGACTTATCGAAGACCTAAAGTGATTTTTTTATTGGGTATTCGTTTGATCACTTGAGTGAGTTCAAGTTCGTCTTGTTGGTTTGTACCATAGTTATAAAATTAAGGTAAATTATTGATTTGAATGGTTTAATTTCGATCGGAGAAGGGTTCAGATTTTGGAATCTCAAAAATCTTCTCAGTAGGTGCGGCTTCGTGATAAGTTTTATCTTTTCTGCTACTGTTTTTAGTCTGCGTTTCTCCTTTTTATCAGAAAAAAAGAGCTTTTTATATATATTAATTTGGAGTTTCCTTATCTTTTCCTCATTTTCAGCTTTACGTTTGTCTTCCTTTGACATGTTTATGAGGTTTGTTTTTGGACAAACAGGTTAAGACAGCAACTTAGGTTGATTGTTGGAAGGTCTTGAAAGATGTCTCAGAGAAGGGGAATGGATCCGCCTCCTCCACAGAGGCGGATTCTACGGACTCAGACTGCTGGTAGTCTGGGAGAGGCTATGTTGGACAGTGAAGTGGTGCCTTCATCTCTGGTGGAGATTGCTCCTATTCTTCGTGTGGCCAATGAAGTAGAGGCCAGCAACCCTAGAGTTGCTTACTTATGTGAGTTGAATTCAAACGATCTGCCAAATGTCTGTTTTTGAAACAATGAAACAAGTTTAGGGCTCATCTGAAACGTTTTGATGACAATGTGGAATTCTGGGACCAGGTCGTTTTTATGCATTTGAGAAAGCACACAGGCTAGATCCAACATCAAGTGGACGTGGTGTTCGTCAGTTTAAGACTGCACTTCTTCAAAGATTAGAAAGGGTGAAAAAAACTTTACACTTCAATGACTAACTTGAGCTCGTAGATTATGTTTCATTTTCCTGTATTCGTTATTATCTTTGTGATGTTTCTATAGGAGAATGAAACAACACTGGCTGGAAGGCAAAAGAGTGATGCCCGAGAAATGCAAAGTTTCTATCAACATTACTACAAAAAATATATCCAAGCTCTGCAGAGTGCGGCTGATAAGGCTGACCGGTTTGTCATCAAAGGAATTATTTGGTCATATTGATGCTTTTTTTGTCACATTTTTCTGATTTTCATTCGTTGTTCTTTTATTTTCAGTGCTCAACTTACTAAAGCATATCAAACCGCTGCTGTTCTGTTTGAAGTGTTGAAGGCTGTTAATCAGACAGAAGATGTGGAAGTGGCTGATGAGGTAAAATCTACACAACCAGCAGTATATTCTTATGTGAATCTCTAGCCATACTTGTTGGAAATATTTTGATGCTCTCATGATGTTGATAATCTACCTTGATATTCTTTTCTTTCTCTTGACCCGTTGTAATTGTGTAGATTTTGGAAGCTCACACTGAGGTGGCAGAAAAAACTCAGATTTATGTGCCGTATAATATTCTTCCTCTCGATCCTGACAGTCAGAATCAAGCCATAATGAGATTCCCTGAGGTTATTATTCAGCTACTCTAGTTACTTTTTGATTTATCTGCGATTGTTGTTCAGACAAAATATTGTATTGTACATGTTCTTGCAGATACAAGCTGCTGTAGCGGCACTCCGTAACACCAGGGGCTTACCTTGGCCGGCAAATCACAAGAAGAAACTGGATGAAGACATATTAGACTGGCTTCAAATTATGTTTGGGTTTCAGGTGATGATAGCGACTCGTTTTTTTTATCCGTTACTTGATTCAAAATTTTGCTGAGCTAATCGTGATTCGATCCTCACCTTCAGAAAGATAGCGTTTCAAATCAAAGAGAGCACTTGATTTTGTTGCTTGCTAATGTTCACATTCGACAATTTCCAAAACCAGATGCACAACCAAAGGTATGTATGTTAACTTGATCGTCATTTTTTTAGTTTCTCTGTGTTTAATCCATCGTATGTGCACTAACAGCTTGTGTAAATACTTATGCTAGTTGGATGACCGTGCATTGAATATAGTGATGAAGAAGCTTTTCAAAAACTACAAGAAGTGGTGCAAGTATTTGGGTCGGAAAAGCAGCCTTTGGTGAAGATCCTCCTTGAAATCCAACAAAAGATTTCATATGTTTCTACCTATTTAGAGATTTGATGTACTTTGAAATACTTTACGTTTCTTACCCCTTCTCTTTTATTACTGGCAGGTTACCGACTATTCAACAAGAAGTACAGCAGCGGAAATTACTATACATGGGATTGTACCTTTTAATATGGGGAGAAGCTGCAAATCTGAGATTCATGCCAGAATGTCTTTGTTATATATATCATCATGTATAGATTCAAATTTCTCTTATACCTTTTCAAGTTTCACCATGAAACCCCTGAAACAATACATGTCAATTGTTTTAAACAATACTCATTTCTGATCCCAAGTATTCGATTATCATAACATTGTTCATAATTTTTCAGATGGCGTTCGAATTGTATGGGATGTTAGCAGGAAGTGTAAGTCCCATGACGGGGGAGCGTATAAAGCCAGCATATGGTGGGGAAGATGAGGCTTTCCTGCAGAAAGTAGTGACTCCTATCTATCAGACTATAGCAAAGGTTGCTTGCTTTGGCATTTTCAGGCTTTGACCATCTTGACTTCTTTGGTGTCTTCCTATAATTTCATCCTTTTGCCATCTTCATCTTTGTCCATTACAGGAAGCAAAACGTAGTAGAGGAGGAAAGTCAAAGCATTCTCAATGGAGAAACTACGATGACTTGAATGAATATTTTTGGTAACATGCGGATGTCCATCTTATAAACTTTTGAAACGTAATGGTACTCATGATTTGAACCCTGTTTAATTTAATTTGTAGGTCGGTTCGATGTTTTCGCCTAGGATGGCCAATGCGAGCTGATGCTGATTTCTTTTGTCAGGCAGCTGAACGGTTTCGAGTTAACAAAGATGAGGTATTGACTAGAGTAGCCAAATAATGGGTGTATTTGTTTTAATATTTTGATCTTTACAAAAAACAAAAGTGAAGATCTTGTATCAATGGGTCGTAAACATGTATATTAAGTTCTTCATATATATATATATATTGCCTTAGCTATGCCTACTCATTCTATCTTATGGTTCGTAGATGGAAATGTTCATTTATGCCTCAAATAATCATTAAGTATTTCTGAGATGCATAATATATAAGTGCTCCCTCTAGTTGCTTAAAATTTTGCATATTTATGTTTTTATTGATTAATATCTAAAATGCTGCAGAAGAAACCAGTTACTGGGGATAGAACAACTGGAAAAATCAATTTTGTTGAGATACGCTCCTTCTGGCATATATTTAGAAGTTTTGATAGAATGTGGAGCTTTTACATTTTGTGTTTACAGGTAAACTTAAGTTGTATTTTATTTATTCTTTTCAATTTAGTATTTTCGTAACACATCATATTTTATTTAGGCAATGATCATTATTGCATGGAATGGATCGGGAGAGTTGAGTGGCATCTTTCGGGGTGATGTCTTCCTAAAGGTCTTGAGCATCTTCATTACTGCAGCTATTTTGAAGCTTGCACAAGGTGATGATATATGAACAAATACCATCAACTTTTAAAACGTGAACCAATCTTCCTAACAATTTTCCATCTTAAAATTCACTTAAAAACTTACATTTGTATTGCTTTATCCGTTTTCAGCTATCCTGGACATAGTTCTAAACTGGAAGGCAAGACATAGTATGTCCATTTATGTGAAACTCAGATACATGTTGAAGGCAGTTTCAGCTGCAGCCTGGGTTGTTATCATGCCAGTCACTTATGCATACAGCTGGAAAAACCCGTCTGGATTTGGACAGACGATAAAGAATTGGTTTGGAGGAAATGGGAGTAGTTCAACCTCTCTTTTCATTTTGGCTGTTCTAATTTACTTAGCCCCAAACATGCTTTCAACGGTTCTGTTCTTGTTTCCATTCATCCGACGCTTTCTTGAAAGGTCTGACTATAAGATTGTGATGCTAATGATGTGGTGGTCTCAGGTAAGCAAAACATGATGAAGGGCTTATCTATATGTTGTATCTAAACTAAAGTGTGATCATAAGTCTTGATGTTACAGCCTCGGCTTTATATTGGAAGGGGAATGCATGAGAGCACAATGTCACTTCTTATGTAAGAGTAGAACATGTATGCCTAGGGTTTAACTGTTGGCCAGTTTTCACATAGCCTGATGAAATTCACTATTATTTTCTAGGTACACAATGTTCTGGATTACCCTGTTAATCTCAAAGCTGGCCTTCAGTTATTATGCTGAGGTAATATCCTATCTTCAGTTCAAATTTCTCTTTTCACGGCTAGATCGATCATGAGCAGCTTTTATTGATAAGTAGAAAGCAAAATATTCTGTACTAACTTACATAATATATATATATATATATATTCTCATTCTTTCTGTCCTTAATCCAGATTAAGCCCCTTGTACGCCCAACCAGAGATGTCATGCGAGTTCATATATCTGTCTACCGCTGGCATGAATTTTTCCCTCATGGTAATGATCGATAGAATGAGAATATTAGCCTACTGTTTATTGCGTTTTCTCTTAAAGCATTTAACTTGATTTTCCGTTTTTGCAGCCAAGAGTAATATCGGTGTCGTAATTGCGATCTGGTCACCTATTATTCTTGTGAGATTGCACATGTTCTTATTTGCCGTAATTTCCTTTGTTATTTCTATTTTCCTTCTTATATGCTGAGGGTTCTGTGCAGGTCTATTTCATGGACAACCAAATATGGTACGCTATATTTTCAACTCTTGTTGGAGGTTTCACTGGAGCTTTTCGTCGTCTTGGAGAGGTTTGCACTTTCATTTTACCATGGATACTTTTGAAAGGAATTGGCGTAATTGCTCGAATTGTGTATCCTTTACTGCTTTTCACACCATGAAAGAAGCTTTGTTTCACTTTCAGATCCGAACTCTTGGAATGTTGAGGTCTAGATTTCAGTCCTTACCTGGGGCTTTTAATGCCTGCTTGGTTCCACTTGAGAAGGATGAGAAGATGAGGAAAAAGGGATTTAAGGCAACATTCTCTCGCAAGTTTGATCAGGTCTTATGTTCAGTACAATTTTTTTCTCCATATTATTTGCTGTCAAGTGGAACTCCATTTGAAGTCTTTATAATATTTTGGTAATTTCAGATCCCGTCTAGTAAAGATAAGGAAGCGGCACGATTTGCTCAGATGTGGAACAAAGTGATCAGTAGTTTTCATGAAGAAGATTTAATTAGTGATAGGTGAAATCTGGTTTTTAAGTGTTCATCGTTGTTTCGATTTTAGTTTTCAAGAGAATTCAGTGATAATTTTTAGTTGGTCTGCAGGGAAATGGAACTCCTACTTGTCCCATATTGGGCTGACCCTGATTTGGATCTTATCCGATGGCCACCTTTTCTGCTGGCTAGTAAGGTGATGATCATCCTTTGTGCTTTGGCTTACATTAAATTGAATCATCCGTCTTCTATTCTTAATTTATGTTTTGTTGCTTTTGATAGATTCCAATAGCTTTGGATATGGCAAAAGACAGCAATGGGAAAGACCGGGAACTGAAAAAGAGAATGACTGTCGACAGTTACATGAGCTGTGCTGTCAGAGAGTGTTATGCCTCTTTTAAGAACATCATAAACTTTTTGGTAATTGGAGAACGAGAACAACAGTAAGTCTAGAACTTGCAATTTTAAACTGTCTTTCTTATTCAGGAAATATCTTGTCTTTGTCTAAAGTGTTTTTTTTTTTTGTGTACAGAGGTATAAACAAAATTTTCTCCATAATTGATGAACATATAGAGAAGGAAACTTTCATAGCTGATTTAAACTTGAGTGCTCTCCCTGATCTGTATGGCCAATTTGTTCAGTTGATTGAATATTTGGTAAGTCCTGTAACCTTACCATGTTGAATATGTTTGTCGATCATGGCTTGATTTGAAGGAAATAATTGGGTTTGGGTTTAATCTCCTTGAATCAGCTACAAAATAGAGAGGAAGATAAGGATCAAATTGTTATTGTTCTGTTGAACATGTTAGAAGTAGTGACAAGAGACATATTGGACGAAGAGATCCCGAGGTAAATCATTTGGGTTTGGCTTACTTATGATACGTCAATCTCTTTTATTTAAACCATACTTCCTTTCTGTAGCATGCTAGAGTCAAGTCACAATGGATCTTATGGCAAGTACGGAGTAATGACGCCCCTTCATCAACAACGCAAGTATTTTAGCCAACTTCGATTCCCCGTTTACTCTCAAACAGAAGCTTGGAAAGAAAAGGTCTGTTTCTTCTTTGAGATTCATGCCATTTGTTTGCTCTTTTTTTTGCCAGAGGAGGTTTATTTTCTTGTCTTTTTAACACGCAGATCAAGAGGTTACATCTTTTGCTTACTGTCAAAGAGTCGGCTATGGATGTGCCGTCCAACTTGGAAGCTCGAAGGCGTCTTACTTTCTTTTCGAATTCGTTATTCATGGACATGCCTCCTGCACCCAAAGTCCGCAACATGCTCTCCTTCTCGTAGGTTCCATTCTCTTTCCGGATAAGTTATAGCCATTTGATGCAGTTTCATCCGATTCCTGGTTGAAGAGGCAGTAGGCATATACATAACTATAAAAGTATATACTTCTTGGATACATAAAATGCAGGAATGAATGATGATTTATGGAATCTACTTGTGCAATAATTTATCCATTGATTATGCTGCTTGGTGCATGTAGTAAATTTTGCTCATAATATGACTAATATTTCTCAGATGAATCCTTTTTCATTGTTCTGGAAAGCCACAAGCCCTCTAGGAAATTATTTAATTTTACGAAGCAAGAACAAGGCAATATATTAAAATCGTTATTTTGGCTGTTCTATAGGGTTCTAACGCCATACTATTCAGAAGATGTGCTTTTCTCTGTTAATGGCCTGGAAAAGCCAAATGAAGATGGAGTCTCTATACTTTTTTACTTGCAGAAGATCTTTCCAGGTTTCACTTTCCTTTGTTGTTTCAGATGTTAATGTCGAACTATTATTCATATTCTGGTGTTTAATTCTACCAATTCAATCGGTCATTCATTACAGATGAGTGGACCAACTTTTTGGAACGAGTTAAATGTGGCAGTGAAGAAGAACTCAGAGCAAGAGAAGATTTGGAAGAGGAGCTTCGTCTATGGGCGTCGTACAGAGGCCAAACATTGACCAGAACTGGTACACAATCTTTTGCCTCCTCTCTCTGTTGATCTTCTTCAAAAGAATAGAAATTTCTTTTGATGAATGCATTATAACTGATCTTCTGATTTGATCAACAAGTGAGAGGCATGATGTATTACCGAAAGGCTTTAGAGCTTCAAGCCTTCCTTGATATGGCAAAGGATGAAGGTGCGTGAAGAATTTTTGTTGCGATTTCTTTCGATTCTTACAAAAATTGGAAACTATCCTCAAAGTATTATTTGGTTACAGAATTAATGAAAGGGTACAAGGCTTTGGAGTTGAGCAGTGAAGAAGCATCAAAGAGTGAAAGGTCACTTTGGGCGCAGTGTCAAGCACTTGCTGATATGAAATTCACTTATGTGGTCTCGTGCCAACAATATGGTATCCACAAAAGATCGGGTGATCAACGTGCTAAAGACATATTGAGGCTTATGACGAAGTATGTCTTATATCTTCCGTTCCTCTCAGCTGATCTGTTATTCCTCCCTAAGTTGCATTGATTAAGTTTACTATTCCCTGTGTCAGGTATCCTTCTATCCGTGTTGCTTACATCGATGAGGTCGAGCAAACACATAAAGACGGTTCAAAGGGGACAGATGAAAAACTTTATTACTCAGCTCTTGTGAAAGCTGCTCCTCAGACAAAATCTATGGATTCTTCTGAAGCTGTTCAAACACTAGACCAGGTATAATAATGAAAATAGTTCAAACACTGATCAACAAGCTGTGGGTTTTGTGTTGGATCTTCCATTTTAATACTTTTTCGGGAAGCCATATTGGGAGTAATCATACGCAGTCACTCTAGGGAGTTACTCATGCTATTATTATATCTTCTGTCAGGTCATTTATCGGATAAAGCTTCCAGGGCCTGCTATATTAGGAGAGGGAAAACCTGAAAATCAGAACCATGCTATCATATTTACACGTGGAGAAGGATTGCAGGCAATTGACATGAACCAGGTATGCCATTCAGCTTTCTTTAATCTGGCTGAGAACCCTTATGAACCTCATCTAGGCTTCTAACTTTTAAAAATTTGGTCTCCATAGGATAACTACATGGAGGAAGCTTTCAAGATGAGGAATTTGCTACAAGAATTTCTTGAAAAGCATGGAGATGTAAGATATCCTACAATACTTGGGCTAAGAGAGCATATTTTCACTGGAAGGTATTACAGAATCATTATGTTTCTGCCTCCTTGACCGTTATGGCGTATGCATTTACTTATCTGCTACTTTTGGCAGTGTTTCTTCTCTTGCATGGTTTATGTCAAATCAAGAGAACAGCTTTGTGACAATTGGACAGAGAGTACTTGCCAGTCCCTTGAAGTAAGTTCCATTTGAAGAATGAAATCTTCTGAGTGAAAATTATTGAGTTTGTGATTGTGAAAGCTGACTTCTTGTTTCTTTCACTGTTTCAGAGTACGTTTCCATTATGGTCATCCTGATGTGTTTGATCGGTTGTTCCACCTCACTAGAGGTGGTGTCAGCAAAGCATCTAAAGTTATCAATCTAAGTGAAGACATATTTGCAGGCATTTGATTGATCTCTTTTCTCTAGTGATTCACATAATCTGGATTTCTATGGTTCTTTTTCATACCTTTAGCGCTTTCAGGGTTCAATTCTACTCTACGAGAAGGCAGTGTGACGCATCATGAATATATACAAGTTGGCAAAGGGAGAGATGTCGGCCTTAACCAGATTTCAATGTTTGAGGCAAAGATAGCTAACGGAAACGGTGAGCAAACGCTCAGTCGTGACATATACAGACTGGGCCACAGATTTGATTTCTTTAGGATGCTGTCTTGCTATGTCACTACAATTGGGTTCTACTTCAGTACCATGGTATGTATAATTCCTTATCTATTTTCTCAATCGGTGGATACATGACAATTTGTCTGAGTCAGAATCGTCATGTCTTTGACAGTTAACGGTGCTTACGGTCTATGTATTTCTTTACGGGCGACTATATCTCGCACTTAGTGGGCTTGAAGATGGATTAAGCAATCAACGAGCAATTCGCGAGAATAAGTCTCTTCAGGCAGCTCTTGCTTCTCAGTCACTTGTGCAGATTGGTTTCTTTATGGCTTTGCCTATGATGATGGAGATTGGCTTGGAGAGGGGCTTCCATAATGCATTAATTGATTTTGTGCTGATGCAACTACAACTTGCCCCTGTGTTTTTTACATTTTCCCTGGGAACAAAAACTCACTACTATGGCAGGACACTGTTTCATGGAGGTGCAGAATACAGAGGCACTGGTCGTGGCTTTGTTGTTTTCCACGCTAAGTTTGCTGAGAACTATAGGTTTTACTCCCGTAGTCACTTTGTGAAAGGGATTGAACTGATGATTCTCTTACTTGTTTATCAGATATTTGGCCATGCCTATAGGGGTGTAGTTGCGTATATTTTGATTACAGTCTCAATATGGTTCATGGTGGGAACATGGCTCTTTGCTCCTTTCTTATTCAACCCTTCTGGTTTCGAGTGGCAAAAGATTGTCGACGATTGGACAGATTGGAACAAATGGATATACAATCGCGGAGGGATTGGTGTTCCTCCTGAGAAAAGTTGGGAGTCTTGGTGGGAGAAGGAACAAGAACATCTTCATCACTCGGGAAAACGTGGCATTATCCTTGAGATTGTTCTTGCTTTGCGCTTCTTCATCTTTCAGTATGGCCTCGTGTATCATCTTAGCAGCGTCAAAAAGAGGAAAACTCAAAGCTTTCTGGTAAGTTACCTGTTTTTTAAATCATTTTCATTCTTGAGTTGGAGTAAATCGCCCTTGTAATGACTGGAAAACAACTAATGTTTCAGATTTACGGGGTTTCATGGCTCGTGATCTTATTCCTTCTACTCATTGTGAAGGTATGCATCCCTCTGAAATGTTCTATCGTTTATTGTTATTCTTGAGGAATCGGATGAACTGATCTGGTACTGTTGTGTGATGGCTTTTGCCTGTGAAACTATCAACAGGGCTTGAGCGCGGGAAGAAGGCGATTCAGCACCAATTTCCAGCTTCTGTTCAGGATCATCAAGGGTCTAGTTTTCCTCACATTTATGGCAATCCTCATCACTTTACTCGCACTCCCGCTTGTAACGATAAAAGATATCTTCATCTGCATTCTTGCCTTCATGCCAACTGGTTGGGGATTACTTCTTGTAAGTCTTCCTGCTCCATACAAATCCTTCGTTAAAGAATGATTCAGACAATTGGAACATCTGGACAGAACACTGAATTGGTTTGATATTGTAGATTGCACAAGCTTGTAAGCCTCTGATTGAACAATTGGGATTCTGGTCATCAGTCAGAACGTTGGCTCGAGGCTACGAGATCGTGATGGGCTTGCTTCTGTTCACGCCCGTGGCCTTCTTGGCTTGGTTCCCGTTCGTGTCAGAGTTTCAGACAAGAATGCTCTTCAACCAAGCCTTCAGCAGAGGTCTCCAGATCTCTCGTATTCTTGGTGGTCATAGAAAGGATCGCTAAGGAGTAAAAACACTATGCATATACATATACCACATAAGGAATACACACACACACATGTGTATATGTATGTATGTATATACATATGATATTATTATATACACCTTTGAATCATAGATAGGCAAGCTTCATCCACACGGCATACCACTTGTATTGCTTCTTTTGCAAGTAATCTAGAATTTTATGTATTGGGTTTTTATAGTTTCAATCTTTTATGTGTTGGACGAATCTATTTTGTACCCACAATCACGATTAGTTGTTATATATGGATTAGTTGTGAACTTAGCAGCAAAACCAATTGAGATAGACATCACTAGAGGTGGGGACCTGCGCATACTCGTGGGATTCTGCACGGGTAATTGATATTAGTATCCGTACTTGTACCTGCGTGGTGTGGATACCCGTTATTCGGATATTCGCAATAATCCACCAAAATTTTTAGAACCGCGAGTATCCATCCCGTATATATTAAAATATTTAGGTAATTTATAAAATATTAGAGTATTTAGATAATTTATGAAAATATTAGACTATTTAGATAATTTATGAAAATATTAAGGTATTTAGGTAATTTATGAAATATTAAAGAAATTTGGAAAAACTGTCTATTCCCCTTGAAAATAATGTTTTAGTCCTATTTTCCCGAACAGCGGGTATCCTATTCCTTCTCGATTTTTAGTTTTCACCCTATTTTTCCCTTGAAAATCATATTTTAATCCTATTTCCCAGCGATTTTGACATCATCCTATTCCCCCTCAATTGTAAAAAATATGCCTAAAACCCCATCCGATTTTGACCCAATTTTGATTTTAATTTTGACTCAATTTTGACCCAATTTTGATTTTAATTTTGACTCAATTTTGACCCAATTTTGATTTTAATTTTGACTCAATTTTGACCCAATTTTGATTTTAATTTTGACTTTAATTTTAATTTTAATTTTGATTTTGATTTTAATTTTGATTTAATTTTGACCCAATTTTTATTTTAATTTTGATCCAAATATAACTCAATTTTGACTCGATTTAATTCTAATTTGTATTTAATTTTACCAAAATTTTTACTTAATTTTAACTCGAATTTCAACAATAAATCAAGTTAATTATTCAATTTAATCGACTTACTTGATTTGATTTCGAATAAAATTAAGTACGATTTTTTACTTGAAACCAATTTTAACCCAAAATCGAACCCAATTTTGACTCAATTTTAACCCAAAACCGATCCAATTTTGACCCAAATTATGAAATCAATTTTGACTCGATTTAATCCGAATTTTTACTTAATTTTGACCCGATAAAATGAAGTACGGTTTTTACTTAATCCGTAATTTTAACCTAAAATCGACCCCAATTTTTACTCAATTTTACTTAATTTTAATCCAATTTGTACTTCATTTTAACCCAAAATTTTACTTAATTTTAACCCAAAATCGACCCCAATTTTGATTCAATTTTAATCTAAAACCGATCCAATTTTAACCCAAATTATGATCTCAATTTTAACTCGGTATAATCTGAATTAATCCGAATTAAGTATAAATTGAAAATCCGATTTAATCCGAATTAAGTATAAATTGAAAATTCGATTTAATCCGAATTAAGTATAAATTGGGATTAAATCGAGTAAAAAATCGAGTCAAAACTAGGTCAAAATTGAATCATATTTGGGTCAAAATTAAAATCAAAATTTGGTCAAAATTAAAATCAATTTTTACCTAGTTTTGAGTCAAAATTGGGTCAAAAGTTAAAATCAAAATTAAAATTAAAATTAAAATCAAAATTAACAATAAAATTAAAATCAAAATTAAAATCAAAATTGGTTCAAAATTAAAATCAAAATTGGGTCAAAATTGGATCAAAATTGGAGGGGTTTTTAAGCAGATTTTTGATAATTGATAGGGAATAAGATGAGATAAAAATCGAAGGGAATAGGACTACAACATGATTTTTAAGGGAAATAAGATGAAAACTAAAAATCAAGAGAGGAATAGAATGAAGGTCAAAATCGTGAGAGAATAGAATTAAAACATGATTTTTCAAAGAGAAAATAAACTGTTTTTCCAAAATATTTCTATAAATATTTTCGGGTATTGTGGATATCCGTTGATGAAATTAAAATACGCGTCCCGAATCCGAATCCATAGCCGAACTTGTATCCACGGAGCCTGCATCCACGGATCTTAGTAAACTTTTGTGGATTCGGGACAGGTTATCCGTGTTTTTTGCCCACGCCTATTACGCAAATATCAACCCGGTTCAAATTTCGCAAGCATCGGACCGGTAACTAAACCGGAATACTGGAGCTCCGACCCCAGGGTCAAAAACCGGTCTCTCTCTCGTTCGCACTTGCGTCTTCCTTCTCTACACTCACTCTACCACCGTTTTTCCTCCTCCATTAACCCCTGCTTCATGGTCCCCCCCAAAACCCTAGGTATGTCCGTGCTTAATCGCCATTTTTAGGTTTCTCCGAAGCTTCGTCTCCACTCTCACGCTTCTGCGACGAGCGCGAAACCATTTGTGGAGGACGAGATGAGTACGGTCGATAAGATGCTCATCAAAGGAATACGGAGCTTCGACCCGGAGAACAAGAACGTCGTCACTTTCTTCAGACCTTTAACCCTAATCGTTGGTGCCAATGGGGCTGGGAAAACTGTAATTTCAACCTTCTCGTCTCCCTTCTCCCATTTTCTCTACTTTGTAATTTATCGTAATCTGTTTCCGTTTTTTGTGTTTTGGTCACTGGCAGACGATTATAGAGTGTCTGAAGGTTTCTTGCACCGGAGAGCTGCCCCCGAACGCGAGGTCCGGCCACAGCTTCATTCATGATCCCAAGGTCTCTCTTTTTCTTTTTCTCTTTTTATAGGAAAGGGCATTCTCCCATGGTCTCTTTGATATGGTCTTTTGGGTTCTCATACTTTTTTTTCTTCTTACCTAAATTTATTCCTTTTTCCTCTGTTATCTCATGGAAGTTGCCGTTTAGGCTTCATTGATCCCAGGAAATTATCTGTCTTGAATATTCGATTCTCATTTCGTGGGAATCGCTATTTTGTAGCTTCGTGGGAATCTATTGGTGATGAGTTCATTGGTGTACGCAATAGATACTTTCCGCAGCTTCTGTGTTCCTTTTGAAATACTATGAATACTATATTTCATTGTGCTTAGGTTTCGGGGGAAACAGAGACGAAAGCACAGATTAAGCTGCGATTCAAGACAGCTGCTGGGAAGGATGTGGTGTGCATAAGGTCATTTCAGCTCACACAAAAGGCTTCAAAGATGGAATACAAGGCTATTGAAAGCGTGCTTCAAACTATAAATCCGCACACTGGGGAGGTTGCACTTGATTTATGCTCTTGTTATTGACTAAGCTTTGCCCTCATATTATTTCCCGGATATGAGCAATGTATTAATTGTCATGGTTATACGGTCATATTCACATAGAGAAAGAAGCACAACCCCTTGAGGTTGCTCTAATCGCTTTGCTTTATTATATGGATCAATATCCGTAATTACCACTTTGCTCTGTCTGCTACCTGTTTCCGGTTCACTGAGTTCATTTCTTTTCTATATTTTTGTTTACACATTCAAACTGCAGAAAGTATGCCTCAGCTACAGATGTGCTGACATGGACCGAGAGATACCAGCTTTGATGGGTGTATCAAAAGCTATATTGGAAAATGTCATATTTGTTCACCAAGATGAGTCTAACTGGCCACTGCAAGACCCTTCTACATTAAAAAAGAAGTTTGATGATATTTTCTCTGCCACCAGGTATTTTCTGGCTCACCTAAATTTGTCATCGACTTTGTTCCTGTTTTGAAGGCTTTCATCTACACTAATGATTTGAACAACCAAGATAATAGTTTGGGTAAGTGGAATTCTTATTTCATAGGTTATGCCAGAAGGTTCTACAGGATTCTTTGATAATTTAACCCAATCATCCTGTTCTGAATTATTTCATATTCCATGTGAATTCCTTCATCACTCTTATTTGGTGTGACTGTCTGTAAAGATGATTGCAAAAGGTCCATGTGCTCCTCATTATTCTATACGACTGTTACAATGTCATTGGAATGTTTGCTTTGCTTTCAGATGATTGAACAGAACATCCTGCCCTGAATGGCAAAGGGATTTACAAGTTTATTTGTTTTGTGTTGTTTTCCAGAACTTGTTACCGTTTCTTATTGCTTTGCTGTTGATGAGAGCAAAAACCATAATAGGTGTCTGCTGATATGAAACAGGTATACAAAGGCTTTGGAGGTTATTAAAAAACTTCACAAGGATCAAGCTCAAGAGATAAAGACTTATAAGTTGAAGTTGGAGAATCTGCAGACCTTGAAAGATGCAGCTTATAAGGTCTAGTAAATTTTGATGTTGCAGCGGATGAGGATTGTTTTATTTTAAAATTGTAGTGTTTTAGACTTCAGCTGTACAGTTCTGCTTAAGTTTCGTAGTCTACTCTTATGCAATGATACTTGGTCACACAGCTCCGGGAGAGCATTGCTCAAGATCAAGAAAGGACAGAATCTTTGAAAGTTCAGATGATGGAAATGGAGACCAACATTCAGAAAGTGGATGCTGAAGTTCATAATAAGGAAATGATGCTGAAAGATTTGAGAAAGCTACAGGATCAAATATCAAGAAAAACTGCTGAGCGGAGCACATTGTTCAAGGAGCAGCAGAAACAGTATGCAGCCTTAGCTGAGGAAAATGAAGGTTCAGTTTTTTAACTGTCACATATCTTCTTATCTCTGTTGTTGTTTAGTCTGCTGATCATCTTCTATTGCAAACTCGTTTTTATATCATTTTTTCCTTCCACAGATCTTGTGTCTCTGCATCTTGTCTGAAACTATTTATTTTTTTCTTTCATAAGGAGGTTGCTGAAAGTTTCTTAAATTGTTCCCACGCACCTTTAATTTTGTTTATTTGTTCCAATTCACTGAAGCCTGTCATTGTATGTTCAGATACCGACGAAGAACTGAAAGAGTGGAAAACCAAGTTTGAAGAAAGAATTGCTATTTTGGAGACCAAAATTCGCAAGTTGGAGAGAGAGATGGATGACACAGAAACTACAATATCTTCTCTTCAGAATGCAAAAACCAATTATATGCTAGAGATTAGCAAGCTTCAAACCGAGGCTGAAGTAAATCTATCAAAGCTGCCTCGGATTCTAAAAGAACAAAATAGCTGATTTTTGCTGCTGCATTTTGTTTGACCTTTTCCGTTTTATTTTCATAGGCTCATATGTCTCTGAAGAATGAAAGAGATGCTACCATCCAGAAAATATTTTCGCATCACAATTTGGGGTCTGTTCCGAGTTCCCCTTTCAGTACTGAGGTTGTTCTGAACCTCACAAATCGAATAAAATCAAGACTAAGTGAACATGAGGTGGATTTGCAAGATAAGAAGGTACATTTTCTTTGTTTATCCATCTATCAGGAAAAAGAAATTTGTTCTTCTGTATGGGTCACGTCTTCCTATATTGGATTTATTATTGATAGTTTGACTTTAACATTTCCTGAAAAGGAAAACATGAAATACTTCATATCGAAAGTCTCCTCTGGAGAGTTGATTGCATGGTGCATCCATTGACACCCATAAGGATTGTTGTATGTCATCTTAGAAATCAGATGAAACAGCTCTTAGTACGGCTTGGAATTGCTACATGGATGCAAATGACCGCTGGAAAAGCATTGAAGCTCAGAAAAAAGCTAAAGATGAAATCAAGGTTTACCCGCTGCTTGCCTCATACCCAGTTACTGTTTCTAACTAGCTGTAAACTAACACAATTACTCTGTTTGTGGACTTCCTGCAGAGTGGCATATTGAAACGCATAGAAGAGAAAGAAATCGAGCGTGAATCATTTGAATTTGAAATAGAAAATGTCGATCTTAAACAGATCGATGAAAAAGAAAAGAATGTGGTATGAATTTCTTCTCCTTGTTGTTCCTCCATGGTTTTGTTGTGACGAGTTAGCTCCTGCTAGCTGTGCCTGAGTTTAGCTGACTGTTTGCCCGTTATCTGTGTTTTTGCAGCAAGTTGAGCTTGAGAGAAAGACAAAGCAACATTCTGAACGGGAATTTGAATCTAAAATAGAGCAGAAGCAGCATGAAATTTACAGCATAGAGCAGAAAATTAAGACTCTTAATCGAGAAAGGGATGTAATGGCTGGTGATGCTGAGGATAGAGTGAAATTGTCTTTGAAGAAGACTGAGTTGGAGAATCTACGGAAAAAACACAAAAAAATGTGATCTCGCTCACTGATGCTTTTTCAGCCAATCTTTTCTGCGTTTATCAGATCTATTATTTTGACTCTCTTAAAACTGTTTTCCAGAATAGATGACTGCAAAGATAAAATTAGAGGGGTGCTGAAAGGGAGGCTACCAGCTGAGAAGGATTTAAAGAAAGAAATTGTTCAAGCCCTGAGGTCCGTCGTTTCTGTAACTTATTTCTTTTATAGTAAACGGCTGAATGTTTGAGATGATTAGAAATTTTAACATCCCAAAATTTTCTCAAATTCGTTTTTCTTTGTTTAAAGGACAACTGAAAGGGAATATGATGACCTGAGCTTGAAATCCCGAGAAGCAGATAAAGAGGTCAACATGTTGCAGGTGAAGATACAAGAAGTAAACAACAGTCTATCCAAACATCAGAAAGATAAAGAATGTAAGCTCTGGAGCATAATCTAAAAGGAATATCTATTGGCTAGCACTCTAGCTATTACCTTAAAGTTGCAAATAAATGAACTAGGTGAGGTTGTTAGAGAGCACCAGTTGCTGGAAGGACTAGCGTAAAAGACTGTTCATTTGTTCAAACAAGGGGTTATGTATTACAACATTTTTTGTGCCATTTTGACTGTAACTCCTGAGTTCATTGATATTTCTAATACATAAGTGGAGCTGATTATCAGCACTTATGAACTGATTAACGAATAATAGCTATGACTCCAGTCTGACTTATGTAATCTTTATGCAGCGAGAAAGAGATACATTGAATCCAAGCTTCAGGCCTTGAATCAGGAATCATATACCATTGATGCTTATCCCAAATTGTTGGAGTCAGCCAAGGAAAGAAGAGATGTGCAGAAGAGGTTCTGATACAATCTAAATTTGATATCGACATAAAAATAGGCAACACATGCACTATCTGCATGAGCTCCTTGCTTTTTGTTGTTTTGCTGCCGAAGGCTTACATTTGTTTCTTGCCTGCATTTGCAGCAAATATAACATTGCAGATGGTATGCGACAGATGTTTGATCCATTTGAGAGGGTAGCCCGTGCTCATCATGTTTGTCCTTGCTGCGAGCGCTCTTTCTCTGCTGAAGAGGAAGATGACTTCGTTAAGAAGGTTGTGAATTCCTCTTCTGTAGCTTTCCAGAGAAAGTCAATAGCTAACGTCAAAGAAATGCAAAAGCAAATCTGAAAACAAAAGCTTAAGCATTTTTTTTTCTTTTGCTTACTACTTTATGCATCTGAAATTAGTATTTTTATCCTTCACTGACAGATATGGGTTTTTCTTTCTTATTTTCAATTGCAGCAAAGGGTCAAGGCTTCAAGCTCTGCAGAGCATGTCAAGGTATTGGCCTCAGAGTCTTCAAATGCGGACTCTGTTTTTCAGCAGTTGGACAAACTTCGCTCCGTGTTTGAAGAGTACACTAAACTTGTTAATGAAACCATTCCTCTTGCCGAAAAAAATTTGAAAGCACTCAAAGAAGAGCTAGATCAGAAATCACAATCTCTCGATGATGTGAGTTTGCAATCTCTCTTAGTCCTTTTCAGAATTTGCAAGTCAAAAGTTCATAACTCTTAGCTTAAGTTTTCTTTTCAAATATTTATATATTAGTTGTTGTTTTACTCCATTTAATAATGTATCTCCACTTAATAATGTTGTGATGTATGTAAGATTACTCTCGAGTTTCAGTTGGTAGCTTCTTAAAAACATGACTCGTGTGTGCCTTCAGGTCTTGGGCATCTTAGCTCAAATAAAAACTGACAAGGACTCAGTTGAAGCATTGGTACAACCCCTTGACAATGCTGATAGGCTTTTCCAAGAGATTCAAACCTACCAAAAGCAAATTGAAGATCTAGAATATAAGCTGGATTTCCGGGGTCACGGTATTAAAACTATGGAAGAAATCCAATCAGAGTTAAGTGGCCTCCAAAGCACAAAGTAAGCATTCTGGTAAAAGAAACACATTTCTTCAGTAATCTTAGGTGTCAAGAAACGGATACTGGACTCAGTTTTCCTTTTCTTTTGATCTGTTTTGCCTTAGTAAGGTGGTGTATTTTTCTGTTCATAAACAGGGATAAATTGCATGATGAACTGGAGAAACTAAGGGATGAACAGATTTATATGGAACGTGATCTATCATGCCTTCAGGTCAGATTGCATGGATTAAGGGAGGAGAAAACTAAAGCAGCTAATTTGTTGCGTGATGTTACAAAGACAGAAGAAGAACTACAGCGTTTAGCAGAGGATAAAGGTCAAATTGAGCTTGATATGAAGGTGTGTCACATAAAATTTTTCTGATGATTTTGTTTTTCATTTTATGGCTATCACCTTCTTCGAGAAATTGTTCATCGTTGGAATTCAAAGGTTCAAATTGACCTGATAATTCCAAAATTTGATAGAATGTGGTTTAAGCGACTAGTGGATCAATGTCCCTGTGATGAAATTCGGCTTGCTAATGCTGCAATGGGTATCTCGATCCATAGGTTTGCTGCTTATAGATCTGTCAAAGATGAAGCACGAAATAGGAGAGATAAATGCATTCAAGTAGAGTGATTCTTGTATTTGCATCTTTATCACTGCTTGTTCCTGTTGGTGTATTTGCAAAGCTTGAACTTATGGTTGTTACATACATTCTTCGAGATGTGTTTTCACTTCGGAAAATATGCATGAATAAAGAAAAAAACTGTGCAAGCCCGCAGAGCTCCCAACTTGGTTAAATGTTTGTCCTCGATTACTCTGACTGAGGCAGTAAAATTGGTTGTCTGTTCCTGTTCTTACTTCAATGCATTCTGTTGTATTGATAGTGACAATATTTTTTAACTTAATATTTTCAGCATTTGAGCGAAGATCTTGGCCCCTTATCCAAGGAGCGAGAGAAGCTATTGAGTGACTATAATGACTTGAAAGTTAAACTTAATCAAGAGTACGAAGAATTAGCTGAGAAAAAGAGAAACTACCAACAAGAAGTTGAGGCATTACTGAAGGCCAATTCGAAGATTAATGAGTATGTTCTGTCAACTCAGGATAATCGTGATGCTCATGTGTATCATATATACTCACACTTACCTTACCAGGTATTATGTTCAGAAGAAAGGAGAGAGGTTAATTGATGTCCAAGAAAAACAGCGTATCTCTGAATCTCAGCTCCAGACCTGTCAAGCCAGAAAAAGTGAAATTTCAGCTGAACTGAACAAAAGCAAGGACTTGATGCGAAATCAAGATCATTTAAGAAGAAATATAGAGGATAACCTGAATTACAGGAAAACGAAGGCTGATGTTGAGGAGCTGACTCGTGAGATTGAGTCGCTGGAAGAGAACATACTGAAAATTGGTGGGATTTCTGCTGTTGAAGCTGAACTTGTAAAGTTGTCTCAGGAAAGAGAAAGACTTCTTTCAGAGGTACATAGACTCCTACATATTAGACTGAGTAGGATTTTGGCATATACAATCTTTGAGTTATCTTTTGCCTTAATGCTAATTTTAAGATATCTCATCTGTCTCTCTCTGACAATTCAATATCAGAAATAAGTTTCTTCTAGCTTCCAGCAACCCCTTCTAAGTTATATTTTTCCATTATATGAACTGCCAGTGATTCTCTGTTACTGACTAGGTGCAGATAATGTTACTCTCTTTTAAAAGCTGCTAAGATCCCTCTATACATTGTGCTTGAACAACCATTTTGTTTGCCCACAGTTGAATCACTGTCGTGGAACAGTGTCTGTTTACGAGAGCAATATTTCAAAGAACAGAATGGAGCTTAAACAGACACAATACAAGGACATAGATAAGCGGTACTTTGATCAACTCATTCAGTTAAAGGTAAGATTTGTTTTTTTTACTTTGTTGCATTTATTTTGGTGATTCTCCAATTCTAGTCTATGTTTTTAAAAATTGAACAATGAATATGGCCAGACAACTGAAATGGCAAACAAAGACTTGGATAGATACTACAATGCCCTTGACAAGTAAGCTTCTTTTCCCCCTAGCCAGTTGCTATTCATTTTCACTTATCTTTCTTCAAAATCTTTCACTATGGATGTCTTCAGTTTTTTAGATCTACTCTTTTGTATGCTTGCATGTAGAGCACTTATGCGATTCCATTCAATGAAAATGGAGGAAATAAATAAGATTATACGGGAACTTTGGCAGCAGACATACAGAGGTCAAGATATAGATTACATAAGAATACATTCAGATTCTGAGGGCGCAGGCACTCGTTCTTACAGCTATAAGGTACAGAACAAAATTGTTGCCTGTTTCAACATCTGAGCAGCTTTAACACCGTGGCATACATTTTTGTTCGTAGGTTCTTATGCAGACTGGTGACACAGAACTTGAAATGAGAGGAAGATGCAGTGCTGGTCAAAAGGCAAGTTATCTCAAATCGCTCTTGTGGACATATCGGTGCATAATTCCATATTTGTTGTGTATTGTTATCAAACTCGATGATCATTATCTTCTTCATCCACAGGTTCTTGCTTCATTGATTATACGGTTAGCTTTGGCCGAAACATTTTGCCTCAACTGCGGAATATTGGCCCTTGATGAGCCGACTACAAACTTAGATGGTCCCAACTCAGAATCTCTTGCAGCAGCTCTTCTCAGGTAAGAACCGCGATCCCTCCTCATCCCTGGTTTACTGGAAAAAAGAGTGTATAAAAGGGAATAACTGGGCTTTTATAACCATCGAGAAACTCTCTCCTTCCTTTGTATTAATACCCTCAACAAAAATGATAAATAATGATGCACTTGACAGTTAGGGAACAAGCATTTGTCTAATCTGGAAGTTTAGCTTCCAAAGAATAAATCGGGATAGATATTGTTGCTCATATTAAGCATTACACCATACCTTGAAGGTTCGCAGTTATGCATATGAAGCATTATACTATATTGGTGTCACTTGTTTAGAATTATGGAGGATAGAAAGGGCCAAGAAAACTTCCAACTTATAGTCATTACCCACGATGAGCGCTTCGCTCAACTCATTGGCCAGCGGCAGCATGCGGAAAAATACTATCGGGTCTCGAAAGACGATATGTAAGCAACTGTATTGTCTCTTATCATTCCGACTTATCGGTCCCTTTCTACTTTACCCCATTTTCTGAAACTCGAAGTACTTCACGGCCTTTCACAGGCAACACAGCATCATTGAAGCCCAAGAGATATTCGACTGATAATCTGTTGTCGCAATTTCTGAACATGGTGATAGCCATATCAACGATAATCAGTGTGGTAAGTTTCACATCCAAAGATCCTTGATGAATTTGTTTTTCTTGGCTTTGTTATTATTTACCATTACATCTGCATATCCCTGATTTTTAGGCGTGGCTGAAATGTGGATCTGATCTGAACACAGTAATTTAAAAATCTCAGATGCCGCAGAATGTGCTTTCCCCTGATCGGGATCAAGTTTCTAAAAGAGGTTAGATAAATGCAGTGGTCAAAATGGTTCATGGTTGATAGGTAGTTTAAATTTTTTATGTTTATGTGAAATTTAGGATCGAAGTGCAAGTTTTCAAAGTATATATACCTTTTAAGTACAATGACAAAAGATGATGTACGATCCAAAACAACAATGTATAAACTTTGTTCATCTGTTCACGTATGTGGTTTTGCTATTATCTAAAATAAAACACTTCAACTTTTATTTAGGGTTAAAATAAAAAATACCTTTGATATTCTATTAGATTTTCAATCATACATTTTTAAGAAAAAAATGTAACTTCAATTTTACCTTTATAATATTGATATTTCTATATTGTACTTGTGATCTATGCAATTATGTGATCCATGTAACTCTTGAAAATCCTTTAAAATTGTTCGAAATATTTGATGCTTATTTTCGCTCGAAATTATCTCTCGTTCCTTGCTCTTTGTTCTCAACGTCAAAAATATATTAAATCGTATGTGTTTTTTCAAACAAAAATACATTTGTATTTTTGTTTAAATTTTTTTTCATTAAGTTTTGGTAGAAACATATGTAGCATGATGATTTCTTCAACAAGTTGATTACGAACTATATGACAATTCCTTCAATATGTTTAGTATCCTCGTCGAACACCCACTACAAAAAAAACAAAAAATAGGCATTTTTCAACGGACAAATCCGTTGGAAAATGCCTAAAATCCCTTTCCAACGGATCGCAACGGATTTTTGTCTGTTGGAAAACGTTCGTTGGAAATCCGGATCTGTTGCAATTCGTAACGGAGTTGCAACGGATAATATCCGTTGCAAAATTGTAACGGAACTTCCAACGGAAAAATCCGTTGGAAAGTTGTAACGGACGCCCGTTGAAGATATTTGTAACGGATGCCCGTTGCAAGTTTGCAACGGAAGACCATTGAAAAAAGCGCACGGACGTTCGTTGCCATCCAGGCGGGACAAATGAGCAGGAATTTAGCTTTCCAATGGGCATCCGTTGGAAACTAGCGGAAATAGCAACGAACGTTCGTTGCAAATTGGCGGGAAAGGACAACGGACGTCCGTTACCATTTAGCGGGAAATAGCATCCAACGGATGCCCGTTAGATATTCCAACGGGCGTCCGTTGGAAATCTTGTAAAAAAAAAATAAAAAAATTGTTTACAACAAATATTAAAACTAAAACTACTCCTATCTATCCTATTACATTTCATTTATATCGGTTGGGTCGATATCGTCTCTCTGATCGCCACCACCTCTAGATGGCGTTGCATCTGAATCGGGATCCGGTTCTTGCTGCGACGTTGATCCCCTCCTTTGGCCAAACATCAACTCGATGACGCTCTCCAAGTGCTGAACTTTGGCTTCGAGCTCCTCGATCTGCCGTTGTGGCGTGAAACTCTCTTGCACTGCGGAGGTACCATCGTGGCGTCCTCGACGATATCCTTTTGAAGCGTTGCGAGACCGTATAGACGTCCCTTATACGGTCTCATCGACTACAAGACAAAAAAAACGTTAGATTTTTACAAATTATTTTATTAACAGTCGAAAAATAAAATAATAAAATTTTACCTCTAAATAAATTTTGTCCTTTTGAAAAAGACTGAGTTCGTCGGGGGTTGAACCGCAAGCTTGTGATTGTTGTGTAATTTTCTCCGTCACAGCTCTCACGGTTCGCTCCGCTCGAGGATCGATGAGTTCGGGTTCGTCGGCTCTTCCCCGACAACCGGCTTCTTCTTGGCATGGGTTTCTAATATCAGTTCAAGAAGAGTCGATTCTCTTCCTATCCGTTGCATCTATAATATAAACTAAAGTTAGTTAGATAAATATTTAAATAAACAAAAAATTTAAATAAATAAAATTTTACCAATTCATGTCTTCGTTTCGGGAAGGATTTTGATTCCGAAGTATGGCGATGCGGACCATCTCCGGGAACCTTCTCACCGTAGCGACATTTTTTGGCCTTCTCGCTCTTGGCCTTGAATTCTGCGGACTCCCAATGCTGAATTATTTTACTGAAGTCCGCATCCGTTGCCCATTTCGGTTTGCGATTTTTGGCGTAGCAGTTGCGTTTCGTGTTGTTCATCATCACGCGCATCTGCGCCTGCATGTCGTGCATCCATGCTGTGTAGATGCGCAACGTATCCTTTCGCCGCCATCTATATGAGCGCTGCAAAAAAAAGTTATAAAATTTTAGTTTTATAACATATATATATAACTAATAAGTTGAAATTTAATGTAATAAAAAACTTACTATAAAAGTGCGCCACCATCACTTGCGCACAACTTCTCGCGTAATTTGCCAGGAATAATATAACTCGTCCTGTAAGGATCCTTGGATAATGATGTTACCAGGAATAATATAACTTCTAGCGTAACTTGCCAAGAATAATAATATAACTGGCGTAACTTACCAGGAATAATACAACATTACAAAGTTAGATAATATTTATAACATATAATAATACAAATGAAAATAGTAATTTTTTTACCATAACGTCCCAGGAGAACGTTCGAAATCGATAATCGGAAGGGTTGGACGCCCATCGAAATCATCGATCAAGTAATCGATATCTACCATATTGTCCTCTTCATCAAATATCGGCGGTGCCGATTCTGGTGAAGGAGGACGATTTGGTAGTGGTGGAGGCGGGGGAGGAGCTCCTGCGGAACCAGCCAATAAATCCCCTGATCCTATAAATCGTCTCCGTCTCATTGTTTTTCTAAGAGTTGTAAAAGTTTTTGTGGGTGAAATGTGAGTTTGAAAGGATTTTGAGATTGTGATTTGTGTTGAAATTAGAACTGTTCAACGGGTTTATATATATTGAATTTTTCAACGTGCATCTGTTGGGAATTCCAACAGATGCCCGTTGGAAAACACGTCATCTCAACGGACGCAGTAAATTGACGTGACGTGCTGCATTCGCAACGGGCATCCGTTGGAATTCCCAACGGATGCCCGTTGGGAATGCGTGTTCCTGAGGCAACGGACGACTAAATGGTGGCTCGTCTCCCTTCGCAACGGGCATCCGTTGCGATTTCCAACGGATGCCCGTTGGAAATTCTGCATACTAGGGTAGGCATCATTACCTATTCCAACGGGCATCCGTTGCGATTTCCAACGGATGCCCGTTGCATTCTTCTAACAGTCATCCGTTACAATATATCAACGGAAGCCCGTTAAAATTGTTTCGACCGTTAAGTTTCCAACGGATGCCCGATGGAAATTTGGTAACGGGTGTCCGTTAGAAATTTTGCAACGGATGTCCGTTAGAAATGTGGAAAACTTAGAAATTTTTTCTAAGTGTCGGGGGTAAGTTCGTGTTTCAACGGGAATCCGTTAATATTTTCAACGGATGCCCGTTGGTATTAGATAATTTTAAGTTGTAATACATCTAATATCGTTTGTATAACCTGTTCCATTGTATTAACATTTTGATTGTTCGATTACACATCATATACATTACTACACATCGTGGACATTACACGTCATTTACAATATCAACGGGCATCCGTTACAATTTGCAACGGACGCCCGTTGTAATTCTTTTCCCGGTTTCTAACGGGTATTCCAACGGATTTGGCCAACGGACTAAATCCTTTAAAAATCGCGACGGATTTCAACGGATATAACAACGGAAACAATCCGTTACAACTTCGTTGAAATTTGTAACAGATTGCAACGGATTTAGGCCCGTTGAAAATATCAACAAATCCGTTACAATCCGTTGCTAATTGTTTCCAACGGACGAATCTGTTGTCCCGTCCGTTGGAAACTGCGAGTTTTTTTGTAGTGACCAGATTAACATTGATATGTAATGCCATTTGATTGTTACAATGTAATTACATTGGTACAGAATGAAAAATATCTAGAATTGAAAGATATTCTTGAGCCAAATAAGCTCGCAAACCGTTACAACAGTGACACAATATTCTAGTTCGGCAGATGAGGAAGTCAACATTTGTTGTTTCTTTGTCTTCCAAGAATGGAAAACGTATTTAGTTGCACTAACCATCAACCATTCAGTTACTGATTTGCGGGATATAGAACAATTAGTCCAATCAAACTTGTACCAAGCAGTAACATGTAAGTTACATATGCGTAGCTAAAGATTGAACTTAATCTGTCGAACAACATGCAATCGCAATGCTGCATTGCTAATGTTCCATAGTATGAAATTGCATCAATTGAGACAGAATATGAATACTGTATGCTAAATCCGAGCAAGTAACACCAAGGTAGATAATGCATTCGATTAACTGGTGATAGTTTTTCAGGGTTAGAAAACGAATCAAGATCAGATAAAGCTAATATGTGATTTTGCTTGAATGAAAACGTTGATGGTTTGGAAATGAGAAGACCTACTTCAAACAATATCCAATGTATACTTCTGAGATATATAAATACTTTGGGGGAGTCCTTACCACCTTAATATCCAAAGAATACTTAAAAACCTTAAGATCATGCATTTGAAAGCAGGATCCCAAATCATCTTTGAAGTGCAACTTGAAATTCCCTAAAATGATCAAATCATTCATATATACTAAAATATGTAAACAAACACATCCTAAATAATACGTGAAAAGAAAATAAGTAACATACATTATTAGATGGATCAGAAATATTATGGTTCTATAATAAATTTTAAAGATTTTAAAAATATATTGTGAGGCCCAACACAAGATCCATTTTTTAATTAACCTAAAATTAGGTTAACTAAGTATAAAAAAAAAAAGAGAAGAACTAGTAGTGACGTTTGCACCATGAACGTCCATAGGAGAAGAAGAGGAGAAAAGGAGAAGAAGAAGAGAAGAGAAATTGGAAGAAAATTCACCAATTTCTCGTCATGTTCTCTTCATGGGTGAGTTCTAATCGAGACTATGGTAAATCTTTAGATATTTTCTTATAATTATTTTTTCAATTTGAAGATTTATATTATGGATATTGATAAATTAAATGGATTTGTAATAGGAGAAAATTGATTCGTGATGTTGTTAGTGATATCATTAGGAATCGTCAAGTCATCATGGAAAATTAAGATGATGATCTTTTCCATCCCAATTTTTGTTTTGTTATTGATTTATCGAGAAGTGATCACAATAAGATTTCTAGGATCATATTGAGAAAATTGAGACATTACAAGTGAATAATGGATTAAACTTTAGAATCATCATGTGATGATTGATTACATGTATATGAGTTGTTTAAGTGATTAGGGATGATCTAGAGAATTGACGTTCGATCAAGTGCTGGGGTCGGAGAATGTCAATATTATGGGTTCGGTGTTAAAGCTGAGTGAGCATCTTGTAGTGATTTCACTCGAACCTTTGAAAGAAGACGTGTGTGAGCGTGTCAGTGAGAGTTATCATGTGAGGAGTATCAGATCAACGATACTAGTATTGCGACACTTGGATCAGGGTCAGCGTCGTACCGTGCTAGGGTTATGGTAATCTTTTGAATGATAGAATGTTGTAGTTAGTCACATGAGTGGATTTGTTTGTATCGTACCATGTTGGGGTTGTGGTAACCTTTCGAGCGATGAAGTGTTGTAGTTAGTCAGATCAATGGATCTACGAGTGTTGTACCATGTTGGGGTTGTGGTAATCTTTCAAGCGCGGAGCGTTGTATTGTAGTGATGACTGGGATACGTTGTGACCTTGCGGGATATTCAGTGTGTTGGGGTCCTCTGGACTCTGCAAGCATATGCCCGAGCTAAATTCGTATGGATTCTGTGAGTTATGATCCATTGTGGTACTAGTCTTAGATTTAGGATACTCAGTCGGGTTGATAGAGTTATTTATGTGTCTGTCGTGTGATAGATGTTATTTTATATTACGTATTCGAGAGTGGAAGAATATGTGGCACGAAGTGCGTGCGTGTATTGATCTCACTGAGTACGTCTTTGTACTCACCCTTTGTGGACTGTCGTGAATGATCAAATTCTAACGAGGAAAAAGATCAAAGAGGTTAAGTAGCAGTTTCAGAGCTTATAGTGGACTGATGGGAGAAGCGTGCATGAGGTCTAGATAAATTTTAATATACATTTCGTATTTATTTTTATTATGAATTTATATTTTTTCTTCCGCTATTGGTTTGAACCATTTTTATTTGAAATAAAAGTATTTATTTTATTCTGTGTTTGAGCAACGTGTAGCCACCTATTAGATTTGATGGTGCGCACTCCTAATCCCGAAGTTGTCTGCAAATTTATGGACGAATAAAAGTCGTCCGCAATTTTCTTTAAAAAAAAACATTTGAACAGTTTTCCGACATTTTGCTGATGATATTTTCATTCGTATTTTGGTTTCCTTTTTCGTCGGTTTGTGGACGGACTATGTAGTCTGGAAATGCGGACAGTCTAGTGCGGAATTGCTGACTGAGTCTGCTGTCCATAATTGCAGACGAAATACATTTACCGATGCTCGTTTACAGACCGTTTCTCTTCGTCCCTAAACCGTCCCCATAGAGTTAGAGAAGGATTAGAGATGGATATTGCCATACCGAAATGGTAACTTTTTAGTAATCAAATATTACTCTTCCTAATCTTTAAAATATAATTAGACCTATATTTATAAACTAATAAACAACTTAAAATTCATTAACCTAATAATAGAGTTTAGAAAAATAACCTTATTAATAGGATTCTTTAATGGTTTAGTTGTAATGGTTCCAAAGTGACAAAGATAATAAAACCTGAACCAGTCACGTACTACTGATAAGCCTTGTGTGTTTACAACTACACGAAAGCACTCCTCCCATTTATGCTTGCGTCACTCCATACGTCACGAGATTCCCAGTGCATGTGTATCTATGTTTCTCTATACGCATGTGCTGACACAACGTATCTAATCTCTACATATATATCTATCTATACATATATATACATATATATATATATAGATGAGGTCCCCTAGTCCCATGTATCTCTCGTTTCACTTTCTCATCTTATCTCTTTACAGATAGTACAAAGACATCTCTTTATCACATTCATATTTAAGAACTCTGCGAAGAATTTGTTGTGAATGAGCAAAATGCCACAACCACACTTTGTTATTGTGACATTTCCGGCGCAAGGGCACATCAACCCTTCGCTTCACTTCGCCGCCCGACTTATCCGAACCACCGGTGCACGTGTCACTCTCGCCACCTCCGTCTCCGCCTTCCGCCGCTCCATGATTCCCGCCGCAAACTGCCTCCCCGACGGCCTCTCTTTCCTCTCCTTCTCTGATGGCTTCGACGACGGCCACATCTCCTCCACCGATGATAACGACCGTTGGATGCAGCAAATCAAGGTTAACGGCACCGAAACTCTGTCGGAGTTCATCGAATCTAACCGTCAGAGTGAGTCCCCGGTGACTTGCTTGGTCTACACGATTCTTCTCACATGGGCTCCCAAGGTGGCGCGGCGCTTTCACCTTCCCTCAGCGCTTCTCTGGATACAACCCGCTTTGGTCTTCGACATCTATTACTTTCACTTCAACGGCTACCCCGTTGTTGTGTCTGAAAATGCAGCTGGGTCGCATCTCTTTGAATTTCCCAAACTGCCCTCGCTCAACATGAGGGATCTTCCTTCCTTCCTCGACCCTTCGAACACGTATAAATCTGCATACACGGCTTTTCAAGAGCAGATGGAGCTTCTTAGAAAAGAGTCCAGCCCGAAAATCCTAGTCAACACATTCGACGCTTTGGAGCAAGAGGCACTGAAGGCAATTCCAAATCTTGAGATGGTGGCCGTTGGCCCTTTACTTCCTGTTGAGATTTTCCCGGGAAAACATAACCAATTTTTGGGTAAATCACTTCAAGATTCAAGAGATCATAGTTATACCCTTTGGTTAGATTCGCAGGAAGAGTCGTCAGTTATATATGTTTCTTTTGGAACAATTGCTGTGTTACCCAAGAAACAGATACAAGAACTTGCAAAGGCATTGATAGAAGCAAAACGTCCATTCTTATGGGTCATTACGGATAAACCAAACAGGGGGAAGGAAGAAGAAGAAGAGAGAGAGATTGAAAAGATCGCCGATTTCAGACAGGAGCTCGATGAAATCGGAATGATCGTCACTTGGTGTTCACAAATCGAAGTTCTGAAACACAAATCTGTCGGATGTTTCTTGACACACTGCGGATGGAACTCGACACTGGAGAGTCTAGTTCTTGGCGTGCCCGTGGTGGCTTTTCCGAGATGGACAGATCAGCCAACGAACGCAAAGCTTCTAGAAGACTTGTGGAAAACAGGAGTGAGGGTTAAGGAGAACAAGGATGGATTGATTGAAAGCAGGGACATAAGGCGGTGCTTGGAGGCAGCAATGGAGGAGAAGACGGAGGAGCTGAGGAAAAACGCAGCCAAGTGGAGAAATCTAGCGGCGGAGGCAGGCGGAGAAGGAGGATCATCCGACAAGAACATCGAAGCTTTTGTTGAAACTTGTGGGACCATGGACAAAAAAGAGAACAATGTAGAAGAAAATGGAGAAAAACATGATAACGTTGACAACTACACCTTTCCTAACTAATGTTTGTGATTGGTGATATTATGTGTAATAACTTAAAATTATAATCCACACACTTCCTGTCCTATGGGATTTTGGCAGCTTTTTAACAACAGTCCACATGAAATTGTCTACAATCGTGTCCTGTTTTGGCTTTTATAATAGTTTAAACACGCAGTCGTTATCTATGGAATCCATATTAGAATTTTCTAAAAAATATTTAGACAGAAAATTTGTAACCGTATAAATCAAATAATTTGTAATGATGGATATAAATTTAACGTAAGAAATAAATGTGAAGTGTAGGATTTAAATAGTATCATCGTCGTTATCCGAACTCGGGATCGCCAGAACTCGGGACGACCGCTGGAATTCGGGAGGGTCGGCGGAACTCGGGACGGCCGGTGGAACTCGAAACAGAGAAGAATGGGTCAGAGAGAAAAATTGGACAGAATGAACAATGGATGTGGATGGAATTTATAGCTTTTTTTCCGGACGGCCGAGAAAAACCGTCCGTAAATCATCCGCAATTATGGATAGAAAGAAACGGAACGTTTGCAATTGCAGACGGAAAGAAACAGCAGTCCGCAATTGCAGACGAAAAGAAAACGGTCGTCCGTAATTGCAGACAAAAAAACAATTGCGGACTACACATGGTCGTCCGTAATTGCGGACCGCTCGCCGTCCGCAAATTTGCAGATCGTCCGTCCCAGGCTTTTTCCATCCGTGACTCGACACCGTCCGTGTGTCTCGAGCTTCTTCATCCATGACCCGACACCGTCCGTCAGTCCCGAGCCTTCTCCATCTGTGACCCGACACCGTCCGTCTGTTCCAAGCCTTCTCCATCTGTGACTCGACACCATCCATCCATGTGGAGTTAACGTTTACAATGCCAAACTTTTTTATTCTTGTTCCGCGATCGATTATTGGACATGCAATATGGACAAACCAATCGACCATGCGTTGTCCAACAAGAATCAGACTTTTATAATCATTCATTCAAGTGACCAACAAGAATAAAATCATGCATTCAAGTAACTCCCCATGGACGGACAGTGTCGGGTCACGGATGGAGAAGGCTCGGGACAGATGGACGGACGGTGTCGGGTCATGGATGGAGAAGGCTCGAGACTGATGGATGGTGTCGGGTCACGGATGGAGAAGGCTCAGGACGGATAGACAGTGTCGGGTCATGAAAGGAGAAGGCTCGGGACTGATGGATGGTGTCAGGTCACGGATGGTTTATTGCATTTATCTCGTTAGTTATCCCCTTGCAGAAACGTTAGTCTAGGTATTAATTACATGAGATTAACCACATAATATTCAATCTCGAAGATGATATCATTATTATAATCACAAACATTAAGACGATATGTAATGAAATATATGAGAATTATGTATGAGAAACAGATGAAAGTTTCAGGGGTTAAATAAATAATTTCTGGACTGAATTACGGATTAAGACAAATATTTTATGATGAGTCGTCTCGAAACCGTCCCTAAGAGGATATGTGGTCGTCTCGGATTAGGGACCGCGACCCAGGGGCATTCGCAAATTACGGACGACACTCGGTCCCCAATCCCTAATCCGAGACGCCCTCGGTATCCGTTTCCAATCCATCCGCAAATACGGACGACTGAGGGACTGTTTGTCTGTCTGCAAATTTAGGGACGAATTAGGGATCGATTTTGTTCCCATCTCTATTCCGTCTGTAATTCGTCCGCAAATTTAGGGACGGGCTAGTCAGTCCACAAAATCCGTTTGCAATCTTCAAATTTCTAGTAGTGTGGTTATATACCAGAGGACCTTACACTGTGTAGCTTGGTAAACATCTCATCACATGGTTATGGAAGAAACAAAAAGATCTAGTGGTTAGATCCTCCATTGAAATTGAGTATCGTCTATCCAGCAACATCCGGAGAAGTCAATGGGTCCTTAATCTACCTATTATGATAAGTTATCCCACATCAGCTAGGAAATGAACTTTAGACTCCTATATATAGTACTAGGCAACCCTAAATTCTTGAACTAGTTTTTGGGATTAGTTAAGCTCAAGCTCATATTTAACACTACTCAAGGAACTTAGCCTCACACTTTCTGTGAAACCGGTGATCTATTATGATAATGTTAGGCAACATATCTATCTGCGAATTGTGTGTTTCACTCTCGCATGAAGCATCTCTCCCTTGAATACCACTTTTCTGGAAGCAGGGTTCAAACAAGATCTCTACGTGTTTTGCATGTTGCTTCGACGTAGTGAATGTGCTCACGAAACCTCTCTAACGGACAACATTTCACTTTTTATGTGTTAAGATTGGATTCATTAGTGATGGTCTATCTTGAAAAGGCATATAAGAGACCATATGATTAGAATGATTGTTAAAACTTTCTTATAGATAGAACGTTTGTTAAATAATTTCTCTTATAAATAAGATGTTTGTTTAAAACTTATCTTGTATAAATATATCCCATTCCCACCTCAAGTTTAGCTACTTTGCCTATTCCTTCCTCATGTATTGTGTTCATCCTATTCCCCTCTCATGTATTGACCCTAATCCTATTTCCCCCTCATGTTTTGTAATTCAGCCTATTCTTCCTCCGTCTAAATTTCCGTTAAATCTACAGTTTTTTACCTCAAACCCAAAAAAATCATCAATTCTAACTCGATTTCATATCCAATTTTGACTCGACCCGACCGAAATAGAAATTGAATTTAATCCGGTTTCACAAATTTTTTATTAAACCAACTTAAACCAAATTTTATTTTGATAAACCAATTTTCCTAACACCCTAATTTTCTCCCACTTTCACTTATGTTCAATTTTTACATTTATTAGTCGTTCTCTATTTCGCTGTGTCTTCTCCGGTCGGCCTTTCTTTCATCGTCGATCAGTCTTCGTCGCCGATGTATTCTCCGGTCGATCTGTCTTCTTCGCCGGTCTTCTGTTCGTCGGTCTCTTTGTAGTCGGTCTTCTATTCGTCGTTCTCTACGTCGTCAGTCTTTTGTTATGTTCGTCGATCTCTTTGTCACCGATCTTCTATTCATCGGTCTCTTCATTGTCAGTCTTCTGTTCTGTTCGTCGGTCTCTTCGTCATCGGTCTTCTGTTCTGTTTGTCGGTCTTTTCGTCGTCGGTCTCTCTTAGTCATTCGTTGATCTCTCTTAATCGTTGTCGGTCTCTCTTCGTTCTCTCTTTGTCATCGGTCTTCTGTTCGTCCACTACAAGAAATTCACGGATTAGGGACTGACGAATCAGTCCTTAATCCGTCCGGAAATCTGATTCGAGATGGATTAGGGACTGGTACGTGTCGTCCGTAAATGAGCGTCGCCAACCAATTTTCGTCCGCAAATACATACGGTATATGTAGTCCACAAACCGTCAGCAATTTCGGACGAATAGTTTAGTCCAGAAATCGTCGCAAAACCTGACGATTTCATACCCAACATTTCCGGATGACACTGTTCCCATTCGGAAATTTTAGGGACGGGACGCGACCCGTCCCCAAATTTTCCGGACGGCCCAGGTCCCGTCCGGAAATTAAAAAAATAAAAAACAAAAATTTAAAATACTAAAATTGAAATTAAATAAATAGTATTCATACAAAATTGAAATTATCCATTTACAAACTAGTAGGTGGTAATTGGGAATTATCATCGTCGTCATCATTGTTTTCGGTTGTATCCCAATTGATAGTGGGCATGTGTGCCTTCATCATTCTGAGCCACTGCTCACGTTCCCTTCTTGATCGTTGAACTTCTCTTTGCAGAACGTTGAACTCTGAACTTTGTTGTTGTAATTGTGCTTTCGTCTCCGAGATTGTGTTTTGTAATTCCTCGTTCACGACCTTTTCTTTGCCTTTGGAGGAACTCGCATGGTTTGATGACATTCCTCCAAGACCAAATAGACGACATTTGTACGTTGTTACGTGCTACAAAAAATATTGACATTTAATTTAAATTTAAATTTTTAATAAAAAGTTTATTGTAAAATTGTACTAAATTTACCTCGAAATACATCTCGTTGTATTCTTCTTGAGAAAGAGTCGGTTGCGTCCCATCTTCTCTTGGGAGGATTTGGGACACTCGTTTTGATGCCATGTTCACAACATCATCTTGAATTTGTTTCGTCCTGGCATCTACCCACGAACCGTCGGATTTTTTCTTGTGTGTACGTTCTAACAATTCCACGTACGACGGTCACATCCTTTCTCTTTCGTCTAAAACAATTGATGTTTTACCTATTAAACAAATGTCATTTTTAATAAAACTTTTAAAAATTTTATATCTTACCATATCTTCGTAAACCTCCACGAAAGAGCGGGAACCAGCAGTATACGCATTTATCCCATATCCCGCTCTATCAGAACGAAGGGATCGACTAGCACGCTCACTTCTCTCCTTAAATTCAGGAGAGTTCTAATAGGCAAACAGCTGTTCCCAGACATTGTGAGGGACCCAAATAGGTTTGATATTTTTTACATCCCACTCTTGTTTCGTGTCGTATACAAGATTTTTCAATCGTTGTGCCGCATTCTTTTGAAATTCGGACTTTACTAGTCCAATTATTGCAGGATCCAAATAAACTTTTAGCTGAAAATAATTAATTAATTATTTAGTTAAATATTATTTTAAGTTTAAAATTTATAATGAAATGAATATTTAAAAAAATATACCACGAAAACTTTCCACCATCGTTCCTTTACTTCGGGATCGGTTCGCATCCAGTTATAACATAGACGATCATAATCAGCTTTCATTATCTTTGTGATATGACGATTAAGCTGCTTACCAAAGTTCGTCGGATCTTGAATCCGGATCAATACGAGGAAGTTTGCGTCTTTCCTCGTCTATTGCTAAAAGCTCTTCAACTGTTGGTTCCTGATGCATCGGAGGCTCGTGATGCTTCATCGGTTCGACCGGCGTTGTCATCTGCTGATAGAATGGATACACCATATATTGTGCCGATCTAGTTGAAAATAAATTCGGATTCATAAAATCCGAATATACTGGATCCGATTGTCTCTGGTGTTGTGGACCATTAGCACTTTCTTCAGATGTTGAGCGATTTCTATTGTTACCGCCTCTTCCAACACGACGCGACATACTAAAGTTGTAATTTAAAAAATTATATATGTGTTTTAATTTTAAAGAACATATAACTTAATATATGTTTTTTAATATATGTTCTTTTAACAACGTATATAACTTAACGACATAATCACTACAAAAAAACACGGGCTTTCCAACGGACGGGGCAACTGATCCGTCCGTTGGAAAGCAAAACCAACAGATTGCAACGGATGACGGGATATTGCAACGGGCAAAAATCCGTTACAATTCCGTTAAAATTTGCAATGGATTTGTAACGGATATGCTCCGTTAGAAAATCCGTTGGCAGTCCGTCGCAAATTGTAACGAATGGCAACGGAAACCATCCGTTGGCAGTGTCCGTTGGAAGTTTCGTTAGAAAACGTTCCAACGGTCTTCCGTTGCAAGTTGTAACAGATGGCCGTTAGAAATCGCAACGGATAACTGTTGATTTTATGAATTTCGAGGGCACCGGTTTAAATAATTTCACATGAACCTGCAATGGCGATCCGTTAAAATTTGCAGCGGATGTCCGTTGGAATATAAACTATTTAGATCTTACCAAAGAGTGCATCAAACCATCAATAACAAAAACATTTTCGAAAAAATGTCGTCGTCTTCAAATCGAAATATATATATAGATCAAGGGAGTGGATGTATAGAAGAAAAGATCCTGTAACCGAAGAGATTACGCAAGAATTCTTACACGGATTAGAGCAATTCATGAGTTTTGCATCGATGCAGCCTTTGTGTCAAGAACGTGGGACAATGTTATGTCCATGCAAAAGATGCAAAAACATGAAGTATCGAAGTCAAGAAATTGTTTGCAAACATCTGTATAAGGTGGGTTTCGTTGAAAATTACGAAATTTGGTTTTTTCACGGCGAAGATTGCGGTGTTAGAGATAGTGTGCAAGATGCACAAGTACAACGAAATGAAGAAGTTATTTATGAAGAATCAACGACCAATCCATATGTGGAAATGGTGTCAGATGCTTTTCCTGGAGTTGTTAATGAAAAAACGCATGAAGAGATGCCGAACATCGATGCACGTCGATTCTTCAACCTATTGGATTCGGCGAAACAACCTATATATGAAGGTTGTCGTGAAGGTCAGTCTCGTTTATCTTTATCTTCAAGATTGATGAGTATTAAAACAGACTACAATATGGCTGAAAATTGCATGGATTCATTTTGTAAAACAATACGGGAATATTTACCGGAAAATAACCAAGCTCCCGAGACATACTACGAAACAAAGAATGTGTTAAAAGACTTGGGAATGCCACATGAGAAAATTGATGTTTGTAGAAACAGTTGCATGTTGTTTTGGGGAAATGATAAAGACTTGTTGGAATGCAAGTTTTGCGGTGCAAGCAGATTTCGGCCTAAAAAACCATCTTCACGGAAATACGTACCATACAAGAAAATGTTTTATATGCCTGTAGCAAACAGGTTGAGAAGGTCATATGAATAAAAAAAACCGCTGCACGAGATGTGTTTAAAAAGAGAGGTAATGTTTCTGACGTTGCTTATTCCAGGACCAGAACATCCGAAGAAAAGTTTCGATTTATTTTTGCAGCCCTTAATTCATGAATTACGACAGTTGTGGAACGAAGGAATCCTTGCTTATGACGTCAGTCTAAGCAAAATTTCAGATTGAAAGCGGTCTTGTTGTGGACAATTAGTGATTTTCCTGCATATGGAATGTTATCAGGATGGAGCACGCACGGAAGATTAGCATGTCCTTATTGTATGGAGGATACAGATTCATTTCGACTAGTACATGGTAAGAAACCATGTTGGTTTGATTGTCATAGAAGATTTCTTCCTCGTGGTCATGCTTTCCGGAAAGATAAAAAACATTTTCGGAAGAACGTGGTTCAATAAAAGAGGCACCGTGCATGCACACAATGGAGGATTTATTTACAAGAGTAGAATGCGGTGGAGATCGTGGGCATCGTAAACCAAAAGGTCAAGGTGAATGGCATAACTGGTATAAACGTAGTATCTTTTGGGAACTACCATACTGGAAATCATTGATATTACGTCATAATTTAGATGTTATGCATATCTAGAAGAACTTTTTCGATAAAATCATAAATCCTGTTTTGAATGTGACGGGTAAAACGAAAGATAGTATACAATCAAGGAAAGATTTGAAGTCAATATGCGGACGACCAGAGTTGGAATTACGGGATGGAAGGTCACCTATCCCGGTATTCAGATTGTCTCGTCCGGCCAAAACAACATTATTAAAGTGGTTAAAAGAGGACGTTAAGTTTCCCGATGGATATGCATCGAACATTGCTCAGTGTGTGGATATTGTCGGTTCGAGGCTGATCGGATTGAAAAGTCACGATTGTCACGTTTTCATGCAGCGGCTCATTCCAATCGCATTTGCTGAGCTCTTACCACGTAATGTTCACGATGTGTTATGCGGAATCAGCATATTTTTCAGAGATATATGTTCGAGAAATTTAAAAGGTGATGACTTGGAAGTAATGAAAAACAATATCTCTGAAGTATTATGTGCATTGGAAAAAGTTTTTCCGCCTTCATTCTTCGATGTCATGGAACATTTGCCAATACATTTACCAGATGAGGCAATACTCGGTGGGCCAGTTCAATTCAGATGGATGTATCCTTTCGAAAGGTTCTTCTTTCATTTAAAGAAAAAAGCAAAAAACAAAGCAGCGGTCGAAGGCTCTATTGTTAAACAATACCTGCTTACGTAAGTACTCGTATACACATTTATGTAAATTAATTGCATATAAGAGTATTAATTTGTTTTTTTATACATACTGGTGAAATGTTCTGATGAAAGACTTCCTACGTGGATAAAATATTTGGCTAATGGTCCCGCACGAAATGTCATGTGTTGGCCAATCTTGTTTACTCGCGGCTACACGTTCCACACGTACGAACACGGAAAACATAGAAGCACATACAACTATGGCGTTTGCGTTAATAGTGATATAGAGGGTGATAACTTCTACGGTATTTTGCACCAAATCATACAACTGGAATATTCCGGTCTCGTTGGGTTGAAGGTTATGCTTTTTAAATGTCAGTGGTTTGACCCAACCGTAGGACGTGGCATACGAAAAAAACCGTTGGGGAGGAATTGACGTCAACCCCGCACAACAATTTGGTAAATATGATCCATTCATCACAATAGATCAAGGAGATCAAGTATGTTACGTGCAATATCCAACAAGATTGAAACGTCGCAGAGAGGAGTGGTGGTTCGTAGTAAAGATCAAGCCACGAGGGATCATAAGCTCTGATGATAAAGAAGATTCGTTGCTACCCGATCATGCGCAGCCGATTCGTTTAATTGATACAGATCGCGAGGAGATTCTTGCGAGGAATGATATAGACGGAGAACTCATACACGATTATGAAGACGCTGAACCAGAAGATGCTGAAGATGAAAACGGCGATGAATTCAATGAACAAGCGAAAGAAGACTCGCCCATCGATGAATCTACTGAAGAAGAAATGTAAATACAATAATGTTTATTATGTGTAATACATGATGATGTGTAATGTAAATGACGTATACCGTCAATGAACGATGTTTCACGTTTGATGTATGATGTGTAATCGAATAATCGAAATGTTGATACAATCGAACATGTTATATAAACGATGTTTGATGTATAACAAATTAAAATAATCTAATACCAATGTTGACGGTTGCCCGTTGAAAATATTAACGGTTGTTGAACCACGAATTCGCACCCGATACTTTGAAAAAATTTATGAATTTTCAACTATCCCAACGGACATCCGTTGGAACGAGCAACGGATGACCGTTGGAATGTTATAAGGGGTAAATTCGTACCCGACACTTAGAAAAAATTCCTAGATTTTCAACTATCCCAACAGACATCCGTTGGCATTCTAACGGATGGCCGTTGGAAAGTGATAAGGGTAAATTGACGCCACGTGTTGACGCTTTACGCCACGTGTTGACGCTTGACGCCACGTGTTGACGCCACGTGTTCATTTCCAACGATCATCCGTTAGAATTCCAACGGATGTCCGTTGAAAAATGTAATGATGACTGCAGAATTTGCAGCTTTTCCCAACCGTTTTTCAGGTTTCCAACGGTTGTCCGTTGCAAATTGTGACGGACGACCGTTGGAAGGGCAGACGAGCCGCCATTTAGCCGTCCGTCGCGTCGAGAATACGCATTTTCAACGGCCATCCGTTAGAAATTCCAACGGATGGCCGTTGGGAATTCGAAACGTTACGTCAATTTAACCACTCTGTTGCGATGACGTCTTTTCCAACGGTTATCCGTTAGAAATTCTAACGGATGGCCGTTGGAAAATCCGATATATATATGTTGCGACGGAACTGTTCTTATTTCAACACCAAAACAAATCCAGAATTAAAAAACATTACAAAAACTTAGAAAGACGATTTATAGGATCGGGGGGAATGTTGGCTGGTTCTGCGGGAGCGCCTCCCCCGCCGCCACCACCACCATATCGTCCTCCGTCTCCAGTATCGGCACCGCCGATATTTGTTGACGAGGATCATATGGTTGATATCGATGCGCTGATCGATGATTTCGATGGGCGTCCTGATCATCTCGTTTTCATAAGTATTTCTTGCACGATTTAGGAGACGTTTTTGATATATATGTGATGTTTTATGTATGATTCCGTTTCCATTTTACTTGTTTTCGTGTTTTCATGTTCTTACAGGTCTTTACGCGTATTTGGATCATTTTGAAGCTAAAAGGACATGCACGGAGCTAAGGAGCAACTTCGAGGATCATCACGGGACAAACGGGACGAGATTGAGCATGGAAAGCCTCCACCCGGTCGGGCACAACTCTTGCATGACCGGGCAAAACCTACGGCCAATCTTGTGCACATTTATGCACGACTGGGGCAAGAATGCCCGACCATTTGCCTTGTGCCCGAGCGGGCTCACATACCATGCCCGATCGGGCATGCATTGCAGACCACAGTCCGCGCGACTCACCCTAGCCGCACCCGAGCGGGCACAATGACCGCCCGAGCGGGTCGCGGCCCGTAACTGCTCATTAAGTTAAGTAAACTTAACTTAAAAAAAGGGAGCTCGTGGGGGCATTTTAGGCAACAATTGGACCGACTTAGGAGGCTTAAAAGGAGGCAGAAGACGTCATTGGAGGAAGCATACATTGGAGATTAGTTCAGTAGAAGATTAAGGAGATTCTAGCGAGGAGACAAGTGGAGATTAACTCAGTAGAAGATTAAGGAGATTCTTGCGAGGAGACAAGCGAGGAGCATTGGAGATCAAGCCCCAACACTTCGGTTTTGTTTGGTTTTCATGTTCCTTAGACTTTCTACTTTGTTTATGTTTCTTTACAGACGCATGAGCGAGTAG
>CM071863.1:2208904-2256511 GCA_036759665.1 Gynandropsis gynandra | reverse complement strand
TTTTTTATTATTAAAATTAACTTTTTATTTAAAAATATAATTCTATATGAAAAAATTTTTTTTATTTTTTCGAAAAATTTCCGGACGGACATCTAACCGTCCGGAATTTTTTTTCAAATAAAATTAAAAAAATTAAAAAATCATCCCTAATCCGTCCGGAATTAGGGACGGATTAGGGACAGACTTTTTAATCCGTTTGGAATTAGGGACGAATTAAGGACGAATTATTTAATCCGTTTGGAATTAGGGACGGATTAGAGACGGATAATTTAATCCGTTTGGAATTAGGGATGGATTATTTAATCCGTTTGGAATTAGGGACGGAATATATGAATCCGTCCGGAAATCCAATCTTATAAATTCATTCGCAAGGAATAAGAAGAGAAAGAAAAAGAGAATGAAGAAAGAGAAAGAGGAATAGAGAAGTAGGCATGTGAGACGACGGCGGCGGAGGTGGAGACGATGGCGGTGGTGGAGGCGACGATCAAGGTGAGGTGGCGATGGCGGCGGCGACGGCGACGGATGTGGAGACAACGACAACGGTTGATTTGGAGGCGACGATAAAGACAGAAGAAGAAGTTTAATCTATCACAAAAATGTTTTTATTTTTAATTTTTTTTTAATTTTGTATTTTTATTTTTTTATTTTTATTTTTTTAAAAAAATCCGGACAGAAAAATATATCCGTCCGGAATTTTTTTTCTAATTTCGGAAAACATTTCCGGACGGAAAAATCTATCCGTCCGAAATTTTTTAAATTTTTTAAATTTTTTAATTTTTTTAATTTTTAATTTTTTTAATTTTTTAAATTTTTTAATTTTTTTAATTTTTTAATTTTTTTAATTTTTTTAAGGACGGTTTAGGGACTAACGGAAATTAATTAGCGACGTACATTTACGGACCGATAAAATCCGTCCGGAAAACGTCTGGAAATCATTTTCCAGACGAATTAGGGACGGATTTTGCTGTCTGGAAATTTAATTTTTCTTGTAGTGTAATCACTAATTATACTATGTAAAATAATCATGATACTTCCAATTGCTTCGTGTGCATGTTTGTCCATCAATTCAGAAAAAACATATGGGAAATAGTCGTTGCATGAATACATGACAATCGTGACTTTTCATCCCTGATAACTTTTCTCCATGAATATCGACGCACCTTCCAATGTTAAATGCATAACCATCTGGAAAATTCACGTCTTCCTTCAACCAATTCAACAATTATTTTTCCTCATTAGACAATCTGAATATCGGAACTGGAGCTTTACCATCTCCACTTATATGTAACTCCTTCCGTGAGCAATACTCTGAAGATCCTTCCGTGATTTAATGTTATCTTTTGTTTTTCCTGTGACATTCATTACTGTATTGATGATATTATCGAAAAAAAGTTTCTCTATGTGCATGACATCAAGATTGTGGCGAAGCTTCAGATTTTTCCAATACGGAAGATCCCAAAATATGCTCTTCTTGTACCAATTATGGGTAATTCCATAACCATCAATTCTCGGATGATTGTTTCCTCCGCAATCTATACTCCTAGGAATACCCAAAGCAAGAAGTCGTTCATATAATATCTCTTTGCCGGTCAAAACTGGAGGAGGAGATTTCCGCACAACAATATTCCTTTTGAAATTCCTCTTGTTGCATCGTAGTGTATCATCAGGAGGAAGAAAACGGCGATGACAATCAAACCAACTCGTATTTCGTCCATACTTCAACTGAAAAGCATATGTTTCCTCCATGCAGGATGGACAACCAATTGACCATGCATTGTCCACCCAGATAGCATACCATAAGCTGGAAAATCACTTATTGTCCACATAAGAGCACCTCGTAATATAAAATTTTGTCGTCCCGAAACGTCGTACGCTGGAATTACCTTCCACAATTCTTTCAATTCTTCAATCAGTGGTTGAAGAAATATATCCAAATTTCTTTTCAGATGATTAGGCCCGAGAATCAATATTGTTAAGAACAAAAACTCATGCTTCATGCACATATCTGGTGGTAAATTATACGGTGTCATAATAACTGGCCACAACGAATAATTTCTCCCAGACATCCCGAATGGATTAAAACCATCAGTGCAAAGGCCTAAATAAACGTTTCGACTCTCAACTGTAAAATCAGGATATACCTTGTTAAAGTGTTTCCACGCCTCACCATCTGAGGGATGACACATTTCTCCGTCAGGACTTGAATGCTCGGCATGCCATCTCATGTCGCTTGCGGTTTTCTCCGATTGATACAATATTTTTATCCTGTCTGTAATTGGTAAATACCACATACGACGAAATAGAACCGATTTCCATTTCTTGTCAAATAAAAATCGATCTTTTCCACAAAATCGACAATTGATCAAATCCGAAGTTTCTTTCCAGAAAATCATACAGTTTTCTTGTCAAACATCAATCTTTTGATACTGCAATAAACCCAATGATCTCATCATCTTCTTTGTTTTATGATATGACTCGACTGCATTATTATATTCGGGCAAATAATCTCTTACTAATTGCGATATAGAATCCATGCAATTCTGAGAAAGATTATTTTATGTCTTCAAATTCATCAACCGTGCAAATAAAGACAACCGTGATAGACCATTTCTACAACCATCATAAAGTGGATGCCTAGCACTTTCTAACATTTTAAAAAACGTTTTTGTTTCTTCATTTGGATCTTCTTCAATATTTTCATCTTCGTTTCTTTCGACGAATGCATTTTGCACCATTTCTACATAAGGGTTTTCTACATCTTGAAAAGTCTGAGACACTTCATGATTTATGATCCCCCTACTAAAATTTTCCACAACATTAGATAACCAAAAAAATAATTTGGAGTAAACCCTCTTAAATAGAGATGATTCCAAACGGTTTTCTCTCATTAACGAATTTTTCATTTTTGCATTTTACGCATGGACAAACCAACTTACCGTTTTCTCTATAAACTTGTTGATTTGTCGCCACCGTGATAAACTGTGTAAGGCCTTCTACAAACTCCTTCGATGCACTTTGAGTCTCCGGATCAATTCTTCTATACATCCACTGTCTCGAAACGAAAATATTCGATCTTGATGACGATGCCATTAAATCAGAAACGATAACAAGATATAAAGAGAAATATATGAGATTTGTGTGTGAGAAACGGGTAGAAGAGGAGAGATTAAATAGAAAATTTTAAGATCGATGTTGGACGAATTGCGGACTAAGATAATTATTTCCCGACGAATCGTCCCGAATACGTCCAGAAATTGCGGACCGGTTCATCACCTGTCCACAATTTCCGGATGGACAACAAAGTCGTCCCCACCCTTGAATGTGGTCCCGAATCTATCCCGAATTACGGACAACTTAGGGACTACTACTGTCTACAAATTTGCGGATAGATTAGGGACGATTTATTATTTCATCCTTAAATCGTCCCTAATCCTTCCCTAAATTAGGGACGGTTGACTCGGTCCACAAATGCAGTCCCGAAATCCTATTTTTCTTGTAGTGGTCGGTCGGTCTTTTCGTCGGTCTGTCCTGGTGGTTTGTGATTGTCCTATAGACTGTCAATACTCAAGGTACCTTTCTTTCCATCAGTTGCAATTTAGTTGATAATAGGGATGAATTTGTGGCTGTGTTGATTGGTTAGTGTGTTGTCGGTTGATGATTTTATGTATTTGAAATGATGCAGTGTGTCGGTTGATGATGAAGGTTATGCAGAAAAATGTGATATTTGTGTTAAGATGAAATTAGCAAATTTTTGCGATGAAGCATGTTGTGATAGGTAGCGACGGGGAATTGAATTTGGAATTGTTTAATAGTGATGATGAAATGGAATTGTCTCTCTTCAATTCAACTATTATGGAGAGATATTTGGAATTGTTTAATAGGACAAATATTCAAAACATGTGAAGATTTTAAGAATGTTGTGATAGATTTAGTTTTTGAATACGGGAAAAAACGTATGTTTTAATCGATGGGACAATGATGCAATTAGTGTTGTATGTTGTGACTTAGGATGTAAGTGAAGAGTTTATTGTTCTATGGATGAAGATGCTTGGATGATAAAATCATATGTATCGGAACATACATGTTAACCAAAAAGCGAGTGTAAGTTGTTAAAAGCTCCATTGATTGCGAAGTTATTTGAAGATGTTTTACAAAAGGATCCTAGTATGAAGCCAACAAAGATGCAACAAACAATTAAAGAGAAATACAATTTGTTAGCATCAATGAATAAGTGTCAAGAAGCAAAGAAACAAGCTTTAGAAAAAATCCAGTTGGAAAATGATGGATAATTTGCTCGATTGTGGGATTACGTGAATGAAATTAAAAACTCAAATCCAAGTTCATATGTTGAAGTGCAAACCATTGGGGATAGGTTAGAAAATGATATATTTGACCATTTTTATGTATGTCAGGTTTTTTGCGAGTCTCTTGGAAAGTTAACTGCAGACCTATAATCGGTTGGATGGTTGTTTCATTAAAACGGCTAGTAAAGGTCAGATTTTGGTCGTCGTTGGTCGAGATGGAAACAGTCATATATATCCTATTACGTGGACTGTTGTACAAGTGGAGAATACCGAGAATTGGTTTTGGTTTATAACCAAACTTAAAAGTGATTTGAATCTCGGTTCAAGAGAAGGTTTAACAATCATTTTTGATAAGCTAAAAGTAAGTATTTAATTTATTATTTTTTCTTATTTTAGTTGTTATGATTAATCTCATTTGTAATCTATTGTAGGATTTATTACATGTTGTGGAACGAGAATTGCCTAAAATGAGGCATCGCATGTGTTTGCGACATATCATCTCTAACCTCAAGAACAACCATAAGGCAAAGGGATTGAAGCATTTTATTTGGAATATTGCTATAAGTTACAACGAGGTAGATTTTTCTTCACAATGTGAGAAATTAGAGAAATTTAATAAATCTGCGCTTGATGATCTGATGAGAACAAACCCACGTCATTGGTGTTGGGCATTCTTCAAATGTGAGTGTTGTTATAGTGATGTGCATAACAATATGACTGAATCATTCAACAATAGTATTGTGCCTACTAGATCTAGATCTATGGTTGCAATCAAACACACTAATTTCTCTATATTTTAAAACTTACGATTGATAGCAAATAACGATTGTGGGTGATTATATTTTTTTATATCGATTTTCATCCCTCGAAATCATCGTATTTGTAGATGATTGCGACTCCACAAATCACCAACATAATTTTTATCGACGAATTATAGCATTCAAATCTCCTTTTAAAATCTCCAAAAATCATTCTTCCAATTGTGAATATCAGGTCACACAAACCCCTTTTGCCTCCTTGTAGTCACCATTGTTCATATTTTGTTCTAGTTTAACCGTAAACATGTATATATAGCTGAGAAATCATGAGATGATATATATATATATATATATATATATGTAATATTAAACAAAAAATAGAAAAGATGAACAAATGGGCCGGATTTTGATATGGTAAGGCTATTTATATACAACGAGTTCCTCTTTCATGAATTGGTCTCTCCTCATTAACCGTATTCTCTCTAGAGCCCCCTTAACCGCTATGTCGAAAGCATCATCATCAGTTTCTTTTCCCGGTTTATTCCGGTTCGGTTCTGAATATACAATCTTTGGCACCAGATTTATGATGTTCTCTCTCATTCTGACGACTCTTTCCTCTGGTATACTTCGCAAAATCTCTTCGATTTTGCTCTTTCCCCCTATCCTCAGCTTCTTAACCGGTATATAAACCGAATACTCGGTATCCTCCTTTGGCAAATGCCATGTATATTGCTCGTAGGCGCTTTCCCGGTTAAAGAAAACCGGGATACAACCGGCTAAGATCGAATCAAATATGGACCTTCTGGTAGGCGAGTCTCCTGGTGGTTGTAAGCAGAAAACCGAGCTTTGGAAGAGTTTGATCAGATTTAAAGGATCATCACAGCCGTTGGATTTCACATCGCAATCGAGGAACTTGCACGTCTTAGAATTCTTGCATTGCTGTATAACTTCAGCACGAACCATCAAGTTCTGGTTTCTGCTGAATCGTTGAGCTCCGGCGATTGAGAAGAGAACGGTGCGGTCTGTGGCTCGGATTGTTTCTTGCCACCGGAGAATCTCAGTGGCCGTGGAAGGATGAAAATAAGTTGGATAAGGAATGGCAAATTCGTTGAGGCGTAACGGACTGCGTTCGATGGTGAGGAATGTTAGGTTTTGAGACTCTGGTAAGAGCATGAAGTTGCTTCCCCAGTCGGAGTTGTTGTCGGAATGTCGCTGGAAATCTCGTGAAATCCGACCGGTTACTATGAAATGGTCTTGACCTGACATACCTGGATTTCAATGATTTTCAGAAGAGAGCACTGATGATTTCTTGTATTGTTATAACCTCCATTGTTTCTAATTAAGAAAAAGACATCAAATCCATAATCAAAAATTGAAAATTAACCAAAATTTGAATGGAAGAATTGACTTTCTTGAATATTCTCTCCAATAATGACGATTCACATGTTTTGAATTAACCCAAAAAATAAATAAAAGGAAATAGAGATATAAGTGGTATAATAAGATGTGATTCAACGAGTTCCTCTTTCATGAATTGGTCTCTCCTCATTAACCGTATTCTCTCTAGAGCCCCCTTAACCGCTATGTCGAAAGCATCATCATCAGTTTCTTTTCCCGGTTTATTCCGGTTCGGTTCTGAATATACAATCTTTGGCACCAGATTTATGATGTTCTCTCTCATTCTGACGACTCTTTCCTCTGGTATACTTCGCAAAATCTCTTCGATTTTGCTCTTTCCCCCTATCCTCAGCTTCTTAACCGGTATATAAACCGAATACTCGGTATCCTCCTTTGGCAAATGCCATGTATATTGCTCGTAGGCGCTTTCCCGGTTAAAGAAAACCGGGATACAACCGGCTAAGATCGAATCAAATATGGACCTTCTGGTAGGCGAGTCTCCTGGTGGTTGTAAGCAGAAAACCGAGCTTTGGAAGAGTTTGATCAGATTTAAAGGATCATCACAGCCGTTGGATTTCACATCGCAATCGAGGAACTTGCACGTCTTAGAATTCTTGCATTGCTGTATAACTTCAGCACGAACCATCAAGTTCTGGTTTCTGCTGAATCGTTGAGCTCCGGCGATTGAGAAGAGAACGGTGCGGTCTGTGGCTCGGATTGTTTCTTGCCACCGGAGAATCTCAGTGGCCGTGGAAGGATGAAAATAAGTTGGATAAGGAATGGCAAATTCGTTGAGGCGTAACGGACTGCGTTCGATGGTGAGGAATGTTAGGTTTTGAGACTCTGGTAAGAGCATGAAGTTGCTTCCCCAGTCGGAGTTGTTGTCGGAATGTCGCTGGAAATCTCGTGAAATCCGACCGGTTACTATGAAATGGTCTTGACCTGACATACCTGGATTTCAATGATTTTCAGAAGAGAGCACTGATGATTTCTTGTATTGTTATAACCTCCATTGTTTCTAATTAAGAAAAAGACATCAAATCCATAATCAAAAATTGAAAATTAACCAAAATTTGAATGGAAGAATTGACTTTCTTGAATATTCTCTCCAATAATGACGATTCACATGTTTTGAATTAACCCAAAAAATAAATAAAAGGAAATAGAGATATAAGTGGTATAATAAGATGTGATTTCTTAACTAATATTTCAAATACTAAATGATGAAAGAGAATCATAAAAATGATGATTAAAGTTTGAAATTTTAAAATTATTCACAACGATGGGCATGAGATGAAATTTAGAAAAAAAATATATATATATATATATATTTTGTCACAATCTTTTGAGTTTTTGTGAAATAAAAACCAAACCCATAAGAACTTAATCAAGGGGGTTCTTGGAGAAAAAGGGATGAAGGGTGGATAAAAAAATATATTCAGTTACTAATAATATAAATCGAAACATCGGGGGTCAAAATGATATTTCCAAAACAATAGATTAAAGAAGACGTGTGGTGGAAAACAAAGTACCTTTCCACTGGGGCTGCTCCCTCAACCATCTGACCAAATCCATCCCGGCGGCGTCTCTCACAGCGACCTTTCTCCACCTGAGACTTTGCCGGAAGTCAAGACCGGCGTAAAACGGCACGTAAAAACCCGACGCCATCGACGAATCCGTCGTCAAGCACTCGTATCTCTTCATCCTCTCGTGGAAGATCACTTCAAGCATAAACTGGTTAGTCGCGTACAAGCTCGAAGAGCCGATCATGGGTCCGAAACCGGAGTTTTCTGCGTATCTACACATGCTGACCGTATCCTTTGGCCTTGTAATGGACTCGCAGTCTTCGAGGATGTCGAGGTTGAATCGGGAGGGGAGATTGTGTATGTATATGTAACGGCCGTGACAAGGGTCTTCGCCGGTGGTTTCATAAGGCGGAGCGTGGTTTTCACGCAGGGAGTGGGAGGAGATTAGGGTGAGGGTTGTGTTGGGGTGAGAGAGACGGGAGAGGAGGAGAGAGATGGATAATAAGAGAGAGAGAAGCAGAAAAAGAGTAGTGGGTTTTGTCCAAGATTGGATCTTGATCGAAGAACTCGTGTTCTCGTTCTTGTTCTTCTTCATCGTAGGTTGTTGTCCTTGCTTGACGACCCATGCTTTAGTCTTCATTCATTGAGAGAGAGAAAGAGAGAAGAAGAAGAAGAAGAAATTATGAGTTTTCATCAATGACTTGTGAATAATGGGTATTAAAATCTTATATTATTTGGTTAGTGGAGAGATAGATAATTAGGTTATATAGTGAGTGATCCACATGCCTAATGGGATTTTATTTTTGTATGAGAATATTATATATGCATCTGTTGGGTTCAATCTAATTACATAAAGCTTATATAATATTAGCTGTTGTCTGGTGTGTCGGTGATGTTGAAACTGTCAAAATGCATATATATATATATATATATATATAAGTTTTGGTCAAAACAAGGCAGCTCTCAGTGCACCTTCGCTCCACTGCTCAATTTCCTGCTTTTTTTTGTTGCTAAAAAGCAATATCTGTAATAATATATTATTTTGTGGTGTTCTAACTAAAAAATCTAGTTCACATATTTACAATTTCAATGTATAACATATTATACGTTGAAATTGTAAATATGTGAATGAAATTAGTTGTGTATAAATTTTTATTATATTTTTTTAACTATACCTTTGTATAACTTAATTAAAAGTATTACCACCAACCAAGAAAATAATTACAACTCTAAATCTATTCATATAAAAAATATATTTACTTTTTATTTGTGTTTTATTAGTATATAATAATATAAGACCAAATGTATTAATAAAATAATTATTAAGTGAAATATTTTTAAAATTATTTATTATTATCGTGTTTAATAAAAACACTTAGATAATCTATAGAGAGAAGGGAGAAATTTTTTTATATAGATACGGCAGAAAAAAAAATGTTAATATTGGACGTAGATAAATAATTGTTAAGCAATAAAGTATAGACGAAAAAAGTGAAAAATGAGATACCGAGATTTTACGTGGTTCGGTAAAATATCTACGTCTACGGACAAATGTTAAAAAAATTTTATTAACTTTTAATAAATTACAGGATTTTTTTTAAACTGTAAAGATAAAACATTTACATGTCACTCTTATAATAAGGAGTAAGACTATCTCAAAAAACCAAAACCAAAAGAAAAAATCTTAAAAACTAGGAAAGACTAATTTTTCTCTATGTTGTTTCTCGTGAACCCCTCCTTATAAACGTAAAAAAATTTCGACAAAATGATGTGGGGTCCACTACTTTGAGCCAAAATTCAACAAAATCGACAACTCTCGGTGTCTACCTTTAATTTGTGTCAAAAAGCTATTTTATCATTTTTTTTCTTCATTCTTCCACTTAAAATCACTTTTGTTGTATTACTTTTGCTTTCCCACTTCTTCTTTTTCATGTTGCTCATGTTTCCGCTAGACCCATAAAATGTCATGACCAAATAAATTTTTCACCATTTACTGGCTTCGTCAACATATATGTCATGTTTTCCTCTGTGTGAATTTTCTGAATATCCACGTTGTCTTCCTTCATCTTTTCTCGTACAAAATGATATTGTATCCTTATGTGTTTCGTCTTTGGATGAAATGGTGGATTCTTTGCAAGATGTAAAATGTTCTCACTATCACAAAATAAGACAATATTATCTTGTTTCTGACCAAGCTTCTCCATCAACATTTGCAACCAAATTGTCTTTTTGTTGGCTTGTGTAGCCGCGACTTACTCAGTCTCTGTCGTAGATGTCACGAAGATAGACTGTGGTTTGAAACCTAGCTTACACCATTGTCATCAAGAGTAAACACATATCATATGGTGGATTTGATTTTAAATCGACATATTCAGTAACAGTCAAGTATGATCCTCAATAACACAATGCAACATTTGTGGTGCCCTTGAGGTATCTCAATATCCTCTTTACAATACTCCAATGCTCAACTCTAAGTTTTTCCATATATCAACTAATCGTTTCCACTGCATGTGCAATGTCCGATCTGGTACATACCATGGCAAACATCAAATTGCCCATTATTGATGCATATGATACTCGAGATATCTCCATCCTCTCTTCTTTTGTGCTAGAACTCATCTCTGAGGGGGTAGGAAATTAGCTTACAATATTGCATGCTAAAACGATGTAAGACTTTACTGATATAGTTATTTTGTAAAAGGCAAATCTTCTTATTATATCTGTCTCGGTGAATTTGCATCCCCAGAATCTTGTTTGCTTGGCCAAAATCTTTCATTTCAAACTCCCTAGTCAATTGAACCTTTAATTCCTTTAATACAATCATTGTTGGAGCGTGCTACCAACATATTGTTAACATACAACAGTAAAATGATGAAATCATCATCACCAAATCTCTTGTTTTACGCACAAGGATCTACATTCAGTTTGTTGTATTCGAGGCTCATTATAAAAGAATAAAATCTCTTATAGCAACATCTCGGCGCCTATTTGAGACCGTATAGAGATTTTTTTAGCCTGCAAACATAGTTCTCTTTTTCATTATTTAAAAATCCTAATGGTTGGAGCATATATATTTCTTCTTCAAGTTCTCTATAAAGAAACATAGTTTTAAAGTTTAACTGCTCGAGGTGAATATCCAATGTAGTAGACAATGTTAGGGAACTCTAACTGTTGTGAGTTGAACAACATGTGAGAAGATTTCATTGAAATCAATCCCTTCTTTATGAGAGAATCCTTTTACCACTAGCCTTGCACGATACATTTCAACTTGATCTTTGCAATCTCGTTTTATTTTGAAAAACCTGTTTGTTTCCAATGGTCTTCTTTCCTTGTCATAAAGGAATAAGATCTCACGTCTTATTTTTGCGAAGTGCTTCTATCTCTTTTTCCATTGCAGTCATCCATTGAGATATATCATTTCCTTGAAATGCCTCACGCAACATAGTGGTTCTCCATCTTCAGATAGAAGAAAATGAGCAACATTTCCCTCCACATTGTCATACTGGTTTTCTCCTTTCTTGATCTGAATATCATAGGTGTGTTTCTGAAATCTCAGTATGCTGGGATTCTTCTATATCTTCAGAAGAACATGAAACTTGTTATTTCGTTCGATTTTCAATATCAACTCTCATCGCCTCTGGTCTTTCCAAAGAACTACTATCATTTTTCACAATTTCTTCTGCAAATACAACATCTTTGTTGACAATAACCTTGTGGAAAATGAGATCCCACAAGCGATATCCCTTTACTCTATCAGCATACCCTAAGAAGACACTATCCCTTTACTCTATCAGCATACCCTAATAAGAAGACACACTTTCTGGATTTTAAATCCGATTTAATTGTTTCTTATACATCCCATATGAAATACATCCAAACATATGAAGATTGGAATAATATGTTGGTTTTCCCATCCATATCTCCATAGATGTATTCAAATTAATTGTGGTTGATGATGATTAATTGATCACAAACAGACAGTCACAACTGCTTCAACCCAAAATGAGTTTACCAAGTCGATAGTTCTCAGCATAGCCCTTATTCTTTCCAATAGGGTTCTTTTCATCTGATGCTACACATTTTTGTTGAGGTGTGTATGTCACCGTGAACTGTCTTTTGATTTCTTCTTATTGATAGAACTGATTAAACTCATCGCCAATATATTCTCCTCCATTGTCTCACCTCAAGCCTTTGATCCTTTTTTTTGCATTAAAGTTCGATTCGTGCTTTGAAAATTTTGAAAACTTCAAATACATCTAATTTCTTCTTGATATGGTACACCCAACATCTCTTAGAGTAGTCATCAATAAAAGATACAAAGTATCTTGCACCTCCTAGGGACATCTCTGATGCTTGCCAAACATCCTAATGAAACAGATCCAAGATAGCCTTGTAACACAATGTTGAATTTGAATATGTGCTGCATAGTAGTAACACAATGCTCACAAAAGGGTAATGTGACCTTTTTGAGCCCCGAGAGAAGACCTAGATCTACAAGAATCTTCAAGCATCGTTCCGACATGTGACCCAATTTTTTGTGTCATAACATCATTGTTCGCTGTTGAACTTGATTCTGTGACATTTACTTCTCCTTCTCGTAGTGTATTTCCTTTAAGCATGTACAGATTTGATGTTATCTTTTTAGCTTTCAACACAACCAACGCATCCATGACAATTGTCATTATCTCATTCTCCACATAGGTTTTGCACCCTATGCCATCTAATTTTCCAACATACAATAGATTCTTTGCCAAGCCTTCAACGTACAATACGATACCCCTTGAATGGTCCGAACAATACCATCTTCAGTTTTTACCTTAATGATACCAATGCTAGTGATATTCAAGACATGATAATTTTCCATAAACATAGATCCTCCTGAAATAGGTTCATAATCATGGAACCATTCCCTCCGAGAAGTCATATATCATGATACTCCTGAATCTAGAAGCCAAACATCAGAGAAATTTTGTCTGACTGCAGTAAATATGGTTACCTTCTTGTACAATACTTCACCATTATGGTTATTTGCAACGTTTCCTTAAGGCTTTGCTGCTTTCTCTCCATTTTTATTATATTGCCAACACTACTTCTTTGTATGACTTTTCTTTCCGTTGTGAAAGCATTTAATAACCTTATTACTTCCTGACTTTGATTTATCAGCATATTAACTCCCGTTTGAATCATGTTTTGTTGATTTTCCTTTGATTATCGCCAAGGTCACTACTTGTTGCGAGCCTACCAACATGTCCTGCATATTTTTGTGCCTTTGTTCTTCTTTTAAAATAGTTGTTGCAACATTGTCAAAGACTATATAGTCTGTGAGAAGATTGCTAGTCATGTTCTCGATGAGTGAATAATACGAATCTGATAAACTGTGGAGCAACATCTCAACACACTCATTTACATCTATTTTGTAACTCATTTTGGTCAGTTTCGAAAATAACGTATTGAGTGTACTTATATGCTCTGTCATGGAAGTAAATTTTGATATCCGGGGAATGTACAATCTTCTTTTCAAGAATATTTTATTGTGGAATCACTTTGTCTCATATAACTTTGAAAGATACTCCAATATCTCCTTCAAAATCTCCAACTCTTTTACACTATTGAGGATGTCATCGACGAGACCGAGATACAAAATGACAATGACACTTTTATTGACGTTGATCTAGTGCTTACAACCATCTCCTTTGGTCTTTTCCTAATAATCGTCAATCCTCTTTCATCAAAACAACCATCATATTTGTTTTCCATATCGAGAAATTATTCTCGTTATACTTATCTATCTCATACTGTGTTGACATTTTATAAGTACTATCTCACTATAACCAACCGTTATTGAACAATTGATATTAAACGAAAACTATAATTATTGTTAGAATCGATCATGGATAAACAACAAAATAACAACAAAATAAAAACGAAAAAAATTAAAAATGGAATACCGATTAAGACGTGGTTCAACAAAATATCTGCGACCATGAACAAACAGTATAAAATTGTTATTGACTCTAAAAATTACAACATCTCTCAAATTGTAAACTGTAAAGAAAAAAATATTACTCTCAAGACAGACTCTTTCAAAGAATAAAAAAATTTAAAAATAAAAAAATACTTTCTCTTGATGATAAAAAAAACTCTATCAAACAATCAATAAAAATATTTAAAAATAGAAAAAATTATTTAAATCGAAAGTTATGCTCATATTATATTTTGACTTTGTTGATGAGAATGGTCACTTTAAAAATAGAAAAAATTATTTAAATCGAGATTCAACAAAGTGTGTCTTATCTTTAATTTTGATCGATTTAGTTGTTTGGATTTCTACCATTAATTTTGATCAAAAAATATAAAATCTACCTTCGATTTTGATGGAATTTATCTCGATGCCTACCATTAATTTTGATCAAAAATAATTTTATCATTTTTTTCTGCAAACAAGATGAAGAGAGTTGAAAATGAAGTGACAGAAGCAAAATGGTTTAAAGAAAGAGATTGACGACGATGATTGGCGCATCTTCAAGGATAATAGAAACGACAAGTCAGCAGAGTTGAGAGAAGACGTATATTCGTAATTCCTAATTATTTTCCGAGAAAAAAAAACACAACATAGACAAACAAACGACCATCGGAGTTGACATATACCATACAAGATGTGTTCCAAAACACATTCAGGTCATATTACAAAAAAAACACACACACACACATATGCACTTGCTTTGATCCTCGTTCGCGTTTTATTCTACTTTGCTGTTGCGGTTTGAGGCCGCAGATTAAAGAGTCACGGCTCTCGTGGTCTGAACTCACACAAAGACCCTTGGGACGGATTCAACGGGCTTGATGTCGACCTCTCGCAGCTCGGTTTTCAGGCCTTTGCCTCCTCCATTCGCCAACGGATGGATCCCATACTGCGGCCCCTCCATGTACGCTCTCGCCTCCCTCTCCTTCTCCACCGATATCCCATAACGCTTTTCCACCTCTGCATTTATCCATCAAAACCATTACATATCTCGATATTTACATTTTTTTTTTGTAATCGAAATCAATACCTTTGATCATCTCAGGATAAAGCTGGCCGTCTCGTGTCACGGCCATCATGATATTGGCCAAGCCGATGGGGAGTTCGTGGCCGAGATCGACCTGCCAAAAATGGAAAACCTTGCCGTAGGTCTTGGCGACTTTTTCCAGGTCGGTGCGCTGGATAGGTCCGGGGACACCGGGCATGAACAAGATCCCTCCTTTGACCTCAAACTCGTGAGAGTGCCAAAACTTCTTCTCCTCATCGGGCAACGTCAGGAAAAGCTTCTCCGACACCATGTATTCCACTCCAATGAGACGTGAGTTGGCCTCTGGTCCGTCGTAGATCAGACACTGACGCATTTCTTCGTTCTGGTGAGCGCAGAAGTGATGCGCTTCCACTTGACGTGTCATATCGTGAGCGTAGAAATGGAATCTGTGAAAAGAAAACACACACAAACACATCTATGGAGTCATGTTGATTCATCAAGATGGAGCACTAACTGAAATCGCTTTTCTTAAGAGAAATCAAAAGATCATACGCGCATTGATGCTGGTGGATTTGGCTAATAGGTGCAAAGCTTTGAATAGTGGCGGCGGCAGTGTCGACCATCGAGGTTTTAGTCTTTGTCGGCTCTCCGGGAATCTCCGGACCAGAACTCCTCGAGGAATGCGTAGTCTTCTCCATTATTTTACCTTAGAACTGAGGAAAAAAAACCCACAGCAAGAGGAAGAGATGGTTTTCGTAGTTGTAGAAGAGGAGGGGCCTGTGCATGAAATCTGACACGTGGTCTACGTGGGCGACGCCATTGACTGCCACTTTGCTTTGTCTTTTTGACATCTGTCAAAGTCCTTGGCCTTCTCTCCCGACAGTCTCCGATTTCTCTCTTTGCAGACACGTGTCAAGCTAGAAAAATGACAAGTATGAAGTACGAGACACGTGTGAACTTCACTGAATATCAAAAATTAATGAATTCATTAGAAGAGAAAAACGTCACATTCAGATAAAAGTACAATTCCTAGTGATGCAACAAAAAGTACCTTGTGATACAAGAAATATATTAAACCTGTCTAGTTGAAGACTCTAGGGCTTTCAGAAGTCTCGGAAGCTCATTTTCGGATCAATAGCTTTTGAACCACCGCCTCGTCTTCCTCTTCCTCTGCCTCTTCCCCTTCCTCTTCCTCTGCCACCGCGCCTGCCAAAGGACTTCCCATGTTTCACTTCCACAAGAGAGAGAAGCAATTCATCACAAAGAACACATCCATGGTGTAATGTGGCTCCGTTCTCCAGTGGAGTCGTTTTCTTGTTAAAGTCGACTTCAATGATGGTCGATTCGCATTCAGGGCAGCGTTTGCTTGTTGTGGCGATACGGTGAGCGCCTTCAGGGAGCAATACAATGCAATTGCACAAGTTGCAGTTGAGTTTCCACTTGGGAAAACTTACAGGGTCAAGCATGAGCGTGCCATTGCATTCTGGGCAAGCGCAGACCCCTTGGTTTCTAAGAGAGTGTTGGCATGTCGGATGAGGACAGAGAGAGCAGGGCATGCCTGAACCGGCTTTGGTTTTTGCAGAAGGGTTTGGCGTCTTCGTGGAAACAAAGAGCGTGTCTATGCCTTCAAAAGGAGGACTGTTGTAGCAGTATGGGCATAGAGGAAATGACTTTCCCTCGGGGCCAGGCATTGAAAATAACAAGAGCTCAAAGTTGTCCAATGGACATGTGAGTTCCTTGTATAGCTGCAACCAAAATCAGTTGATAAGGATCTGGTTTCGTGTTTAACGATAACAATCCAAAGGATAAGGATTCTGTTGCACCGAGTAGATGATCAACGCATCCACCTTAAACTCGAGATATGTCCAAAATGCGAATGAACAAGGGATGGTTTGCGGATGAAATACCTTGATTGCTCCCTTTTGAGGAAGATAATAAACTTCTTCACATGTACCGCAGAAGAGACGTGGAGGAACTGCCGTGATGTATTTCATGTATCGCAAACATTTTCCACATTTGCTCAAAGCACGGCCTGAGTCAGAATGAGGAGAGAACTGTGCCTCAAACAGTGCATCCATATGTTCGATCTGTGGAGGAAAAAAGTAAAGAGGTTTAATCCAAATCTGTGACTGACAGACAGGTAGCTCAGTATATCAAGATAAGTTCCCTAACCTGTTGAACAAAATAAATGAATTTCCGCTTGAATTGCTGAAGCACGTGTTGCACAACGTGTGAATGATAAACCTGACCTTTGGCCACAAGAGTAATTTGTTGCTCGATAAAGCTCCGGATATCTGGTAAGCAAAGATCTGGATCAATACATTGATACCCTCTTATCAGTGTGATCCCTAATGCCGTTGGAATCAATTTTCTCCCAGATTGAACCTGCAGGGGCAACTTAAACATAAGATCAATATCGATCACAAAACGAAAGTGCATTCAAATGTACATTTGGATGAGTTACTCACCTGTACATAATTACGCTCACATATGTTGTTTATATGCACCGGTATTGATGCATCTGTACCTATGCCGTTCTTCTCCATAAGCGATATCAGCTCACTTTCAGTAAGATAATCAGGAGGCGCAGTATTCCCCTGCACAGTTTAGAATGTCCAAAGCCAAGTGATAAACATAAGACAAAGAGTTCCATTTTCAAACATGATCTTTACGTTAAAAGACCAAGACCAAAATCCATGTTCTGACAAGGAAGAGTTGCAAAAGATCAAAACAATCATGTGTTAGTAAAGGGAAAGCAAGGAATGAAAAAGCAAATGTCACCTCATGCAGCTCTACTTTCAAAATTTCAATCTTCTCTCCTCTGACAAAAGAAGGGAGTTTTTTTTCATCTACTGCCGACCAGGGCATTATAGCTGTAAACCCTTTTTCTGTAACACGCTGCCCGGTACAATGAAAAGTTTCTCCACCGATTGAAAATTCCACTTTCGTCCTGAGATATCCATATGAATGATGATCACGAACGAGAGGGAGAGAGACGGTGAGGAGTTTGGCTGTAACAACTAAAATGCACAGATGGAACTGAGGGTTCACCTTATATATTTGCAGTTAGGAGACACAGTACCAATAAAATGTTGACAGACATACTGATAGAGTCTCCAAGCATCTCTTCCAACCATATCTTCAGTCGCAGCTCGCATGGGGGTTATAGGAGGATGGTCTCCTGCATCAGTTCCTGATTTTGGCTTATGAAAGCCTTCAGAAAGCAGTCTCTGTACGTAGCTACCCCATACTGAATTAGTGGCTTGCGCTCTCAGTGTGTCTGTGAAGTCAAATGAAGAAGGGTACGCTGTGCTTTCCGTCCGTGGATAGCTGGCATGGAACACACAAGTTGAGAAAGCGTTTAATAGATTCCATTCAAAAGACGAGGGGAAGGACTTCAAACATATAACATTTTCATGTTCCAGATAATAATAATATGCAGAGTCGGACTAAAGTGAATGCTAATCCATCATACAAGTCAATGTCATTACCTGTAATCAAAAGTACTACTCTCATCTGCAAAGCATTTTTCCTACCGAAATCTAGATCTCCTCAGTCAAGCAAGCAACACTACACCCTGAAATTACCCTAGGAGAGCAATGCCTTTTCTTGTTCTTTGTTTTGAGTTATATTTACGAACTTAGATTTCAGCTAACCGGATTTTCTTTATAAGTCAATAAGCAGTTACGTTTCAGTAATAAATATTTGTGCATTTGTGAGCCTTCAGAACATAACAAGATTTCACCTAAATTACTAAGAAAAAACTGGTAAAAAGGACCTAAAAACAATAACAATAAGCTAGAATCTGGGAGCAAACCTAATGAAGCCTTGAGTATACAGCCGTTCTGCAAGGTGCATAGCCATTTGAGGCCCAAATCCTAAGGCACTTGAAGCAACCTGCATTACCATTATTGTTAGTCATATTAGGGATGAGTACCAACCAAACTTAGACCTCTTGAACTCAGATTGTCAATGATATCACAATGACAAAACCTCTAACCGAGATGTCTTTCAAAAAAATGAAAAGAAGGAAAAAAGGAAAAAAAAGGAAAAAGATGAGCAGAAACTCCAGTTCCGATGGAGGCTGTAAAAGATTGACATGAAGTGAAACAAGCTTCTGTAAACTCATCCAAAAGAACCATGATGTGTCTGTGATGCAGCATGAACAACCAGATAAGTCCATATTCAGTAGAATAGAATCAACAATCCATGTCTCCTCTGACCTTTAACAAATTCACTGTGTTCAGCCCGGATGGACGACCTTTAACATCTTGCTTTTCTGATACATCAATTACTTTTAGAGTTCCATCTTCCACTACCAACTTTTGAAACATAGTTGCAGCCTACAATTTGTCAGAGCATTAAATATATAAGCAACGCAAAATCTAAAACTCATAAGATGTGAAAATTCATAATATACGATGAACAAAAGACTAACTTCCAAGTCAAACAATCTGCGTCTCTCCCACTCTAGTTGAAGCTCATAACCACCCTTTATTATATGAGGTCGCAAAGCCCAAAACTTTTCCGGCTTGAAAGTAGTAATTTGCATGTAGCGTTGCACACAAAACCCAAGAGTAGGAGTCTGGCATGGCCCATAACTGAAATGAACATTGTAACCAAACTAAAAAGCAATCAATAACTTAACAGGTTCGGTAAAATATGAATTATATAAGAAAGAAGCTGGAAACTCTAGATGTTAATATTACAAGTTACCTAAAAGCTACTATTGAAGCTGACGGAACTGAAACCTCCCAATAAAACCAGCTAATGTCAAAGAATCCTAACAATAACTCATTTCAAGTTTTGTGAAGACAGTCCAGATATATTTCTTCCCTAAATATCCATGAAATTCGAATTCTGTCATAACTTCCAGTTGATATTGAAGATGAAGCTATCTTCAACTTTAGCAACTTTTATGATTCAGTGTACCAAATACTCCAAAGAAGGAGGAAAGAAAGTCCATCCAAACGCAAAGAAAAATAAGTTGAACCTAATTTTCTGACGAAAGTTGCATAAAAGACTCGAAAAAGTAGAGGGAGGAAGAAGAGCGGAAACTAACGAGATAACTCCATGGTCCAGTTTCTGATATTTGCCTTGGAAATAACTCGTTTGGAAACGTGAGAAGGCTACACCAACTTTAAGATCTATCTCTTGACGAGCATCAACCGCCAGTGCCTCATTCCTATTTGGTTCAACTAGGTTGTCCATGGCTTTTGAAATATCTTTCTCAGTAACAGAGGAAAATCGTGCTCGATAAATCCTTCTCTTACCATCCTTTGTATCAAAGCCGGTGCACTCGATAACTACATGAAATATAAAAGAGTAACTGGTATTAGCAAGTTAGCAGCAAAATTGTGCAAAAATATATTGAAATGCCTATAAGCAGAACTTAGGTTAGGGTGTTCAAAAGGTTCAATAACATGCTATCTTTCACTATTAACAGCTAGAAAACAGAACAACATCATTGGTTGTACGACCATGTCAACACTAATTCATGTAACGAATTACCTACAGTGAAATCCCTATATGCAAACAAAATTCTGAGAGAGAAGGGAAGTAAAAATGAATAACCAAAAACTTGCCTTCAAAACATATATTCTCTCCTTCACGGTCACAATCCAACCACAACACCAAATAACTGCAACCACGAGCTTCATTACTTAAATGCCTGCAAATATGAGCCTGATTTGCTGGACATTGTTAGAGAATAGTGTATACCAGCATAAAAATAAAGAAAACGAGGAGCTCGTAATATCATGTGAAAAGGAGGCCTTCCTTCTAACTATCAAACATACACATTTTGAATTTCCAATAGTCACACATGCTCTTTTTATCATGCCGCTCATGCTTCACCGTGTAAGAACCCCTTCATATAATATCTTCCAATTCTGTCTCTTTCCCATGTAAAAGACAGATCTACGCTAAAAATACCCCACACGCTAGGGAAAAGAAATCGTAACTGTGTGAAAGATCAAGGGGTGTTACCTTTGGGTTTGATTCTTTTCTAAGAATTGGTGCGTCAAAAAGATTTTGCGGATCGATTGATGCCCAATCTTGATATTTTTCTGGGAAATCTACACTAGAATGTAAAAGAATAATACTGTTACAATAAAGACCAGAGCAATCTAGTGCAAAAAATTTTAGACTACCCACAAACCATATCTGTCCACCCCCGAAATAAAAAATTTTGAGAAGAAAAAACTCTAGTAAAGCAAATTCTAGGCAGGAGAGAACCTGAAAACATGCCCAATAACAGATGTTACTCTATAATGTGCGTTGAAGCCTCTAAACATCCCGTCAAATTCATGCACCTCTGTACTACCTCTTCTCGTAGACATCTGAAGTGAAGAAAAAGGAAAGAAGTTCAATTACCCTCATAGCAAAACCAAACAACCAAATCGACGTACATCCATTTTTCTATATTATTTTGGGCTAATCAGTGTTTTACAACAATAAGCCATAGAGATTATCGAGTTTCAACCCAAAAAGAGCAACTGGATCTTTAGAAATGCAGTTTTGCCGAAATTCTATATGGTATCAACCCAAAAATTCATCACAGTAAGTAAAACTTGAGCTTAAACTAGTGAATCAACTACGGTTATATCTTCACAGGCAGGACCTATCGCATATAACAAAAATATACTACGATTGCATCGGGAAAAAATCACAAGGAAATGAAATAATGATAATATCTCCCTCCAATTCAACCAAACGAGGATTGCCCAAATGCCTACTGTGAAACAGAGACTACAACAGGACACTCCCGTTTCCTTCCAACATAGAAATCGAAGGGAACCCTCGAAACAGTGAGTCAACAGAGCTCGTCCCGAGAGAGAGAGAGAGAGAGAAAGGGAGAGAACCTGGCCATGGGAGAGTACAGAAGCTATGGAGAGGGCGATGCTGGGCTTCTCAGCAACCTAATGAATACACCGAAAGGAATTAGTAAGGAACAATGAAGATGCAAATACCATGAAAATGGAACAAACAAGAAAACCTAATTTTTGCTCACCATGAGAACTTTGGCGGAAGGAGCCATTGATGACAGAATTCGATGTTTAGAATCTGGGAAAAACAAAATTTGCGTCTGCGCGCATCCATCGAAGGAGCGAGCCTGACTGAAATGAAACTCAGGGGGCAAAGATGCGAAAACGACGCAACAATCTGCGTTTTGGAATCGTGTAAAACGATGTCGTTTTACTCCGGTCTAGAAGTACAAGTTCAACAGTCAACTAGTTAACGGTCAAATTTTTTACAGTAATTCGGATTTCATACGAGGAGACTCCTTTAAGCGGTCGACCGGGCTATAAAGTAACGTCTAGAATCTAATTTTTTTATCATTTTTATTTTCAAAACAATTTTATTTTTATTTTGTTCATAAAAAAATATAAAATTAAAATCAATTAAAATAAATGTATAATTATTTCATGTTTAAAATTTATAATTTTACTAAAATAATAATTTAATACTATCAATAAAAACAATTTAAAAACAAAAAATATGTATAAATATTAATTAATTACTTAATAATAAATTTATCTAGATCGTCCCATTACATCTATTTATCGATTTTTAAAATATTGCGATAAAATATATGTTATATTTTAATATTAAAAATATGAATACTTTATATTATATTTAAATCATAATATTTTATTAATTCTATTATCTTACGAACCTTTGCTTATATTATAAAATCAAATATAAACATAAAAATAATATTATATTATTTTGTATATATTAAAATATAAATAATAAATTTTTGTATTTGTGCAACATTTATTTCGTGGAAGCTATTCACATCGGGGTTAGACAAAATTTCCTACTCGATTCGTATTAGATTTATCGAAAATTCGAATATCAACTAATATAAATATAAATATAAATTAGATATTCAAAAAATACAAATATAAATAGTAGATTCATTATTCAAACTATTTTTATCCCTAAGTATTAAATAGAAAATTTAGTTAATACATAGATACATATATAAAAAAATTGATTTTAATGATCAAATTGGAAATAAAAACATTATTAATCTTATTTAAACACTCATTTTTTAAATATATAGACAAATATACAATATAATTATGAACGAATGACTAAAATACTAATATTGTTGAATATTTAATATTCACTCAAAATTGGTTTTAATCCAAATAGGTTGGATAATATTATAAAGACTTTACAAGATATGAAAAAAACAGAACTCACTAAATATATTTTTTATGTGAGTTTTATTATAATTTATTATTTTGATAATCTAAAAAATTATTTCATTGTTTTGGATAAATTGACGATATTCGTAGAATAATCTACGAAACTAAATTTCAATGATCGATATAGAGATGAATGTGAAGATTTGGTGTTTTGTTTTATTTATATTATGCATATTTATATCTTTATGCAATTTGAATTTTAGTTTTAAATTATATTTGATAATTATTGGTTTTTATTAAAGTTTTTTATATATATATTTTATGTTAAAAAATAGATTCGAATATGAATATTCTTATATCCGACAAATATCGTATTTATAAATATTCGAATTTACAGATACAAATAATAAATATGAATATTCATCGAATACAAATATAAATAATTGAATATTCGTAAATATTCGATTATTTGTTCATTCTAATTGACATAATAATATATCTTTACAAGTAAAATTAATTAAATAACAATATTCAATTATTGTATACAAGTATAACGAGTGAGAAGAAGAACGCAAGATGATTGATTTGACAAGTGGTGGCATCATGGAATCATCGTGGTAGACATAAACAATCAATACCATTGAAAATAAATATATATTATGTCCATGCTTGTTACGTGACACCATTAATTTAGTTATCTTTATTTAACCAAACATTGAAAATAAATATGCTTGATCTTAGCAAAGCAATCCATACAAATTCTTTTGATATCTTTTTTTTTTTCTAGAAAATGCTATTACCGAGCCCTACACAGCTTTACCTAATCTTCATTAAAGCTATAAAAGAAGGTTGCGGGGTCGGAGAATAATAATAATAATAATAATAATAATAATAATAATAATAATAATAATAATAATAATAATAATAATAATAATAATAATAATAATAATAATAATAATAATAATAATAATAATAATAATAATAATAATAATAATAATAATAATAATAATAATAATAAGAAAATGTGAAATGATTATATATGGCTTGCTTTGACTTCCTCGATAATCTTGAATTATAAGGATTGAGGATAGTCATCGAATCATAAGCAAAAGTGATAAAGATATATTATTTAATTATTATACACAGAAAAGCAAATCAAACAATTTATGTGCATTAGGGATTTTTTAGCCATGCAATCTTACTTTCGTCTATTTCTTAATTAATTGTATACAGTTCCTACTCAAAATACTCTATCATAAAATCATATTAATAATATTATTTATTATCAACTTTATAGTAAAAATGGACTGATGTATTAAAATGACGCAATGTGTATAAAAAACATTAAAACGAGTTTTGTGGCAAAAACTATATTTAAATAGAGTAACTTCTAACATCTATTTTGTTCAATTCAACTTACTCAAAACTAGCATATATTCATGATTTCTTGCTACAATTTTTTTTTTCAATTTGGCATATTTATGAATTACGAGTCTTTATGTTTAACCGTACAACTTTATAGTGCTATTATTATGATCATCAGTATACTAGATCACTAAATTTTATAATTTTTTCGTATAGAATAAAACAATATTACGTATCATTGAATAACATTACTCAACTAGAAAATGTTAAATTGGTGAGTTCGACTGAAATTATTTTTATCATTTCAAATTTGAGTATTATTCCTTAAAAATTTATTGAAGCTATCCCATATTTGAATTTGTAGAAAACAAAATATATGGTAGATCTATGAATTTCATCATTTTTTAAATAACATTATTCATGAGATATATATTCTCATTCTAGTTACCTTGTTTATCTCATTATTGTTAAGCATTATATATGTATATAAACTCATGCTAATAAAGGAAACCCTAAAAGAAATTACACGTTTATTTACATGGTATCAGAGCCATACGGCTCCAATTCGTCGTTGTGCTCCGTCGTATTTTTTGAATTTTGATACGTCGACGTTATTTTCGACCTATCTTGTGCATTGTCTTCATCAACATGAGTACCGAACCGAACATTACTCCGTCCGTGACTGCCACTGTTTATGGAAATCAGAACAGAGGCCGTGAAATATCGGTCTTCTCTCCTTATTACTTACATCCATCCGAAGGACCGAGCACGGTGATTACTCCCGTGCAACTGAAGGGTGATAGCAACTATGAAGAGTGGGCAAAACATATACGTCATGTTCTTAATACGAAGCGAAAATTGGGGTTCATTGATGGTACAATTTCGAAACCAAGTCCCGGTGATGTTGAATTTACTGAATGTGGTCCGGTCAATTCAATGCTCGTGGAATGGATCTTTAATACGATAAATCCACAACTGCGATCCACTGTTTCGATTGTTGAGGATGTTCGTGTCCTGTGGGAGGATTTGAAACATCGGTTTTCAGTGGGCAACAGCCCGCACGTGTTTCAGATCCAAGCAGAGTTGCTGTCGTGTAAGCAACACGGGCAACCAGTTCAGATATATTTTGGGAAACTGAAGAAGATGTGGGACGAGTTGGACGCATACAAACCGTTGCGGGTTTGTACTTGTGGCTTGTGTCGTTGCGGGGAATTATAGGCGGCACTTATTCGCGACAGAGAAGAGGAAAGAGTTAATTTGTTCTTGCTTGGTCTTAATGATCAACGTTTTGGAACCATACGTTCTACAATTCTGAGCATGGAACCGTTGCCTAATCTCAATCGGGTTTATTCTATGGCAATCCAAGAAGAGAGGCATCAAAATGTAACCAGAATGAAGGACGAGCACTCTGATGTCATCGGCTTTGCGGCTCAGGTAGGAGCTAAAGTGGCTGCGATGTCTGTGAAGGATAGACGGACAATTTGTTCTCATTGCAAACGTTCTAGACACAACATTCGATCGTGTTTTCAGCTGATCGGATTTCCCGAATGGTGGGATGAACGCCCATGCAAAACAGGAACATCCCAAGGCGGAAGACAGGGGACCGTTGATTGTAAATTCAACTCTGCTTCTACCCGTTCTCGTGATCCTATAGCTCGGGCGAATATAGTTCGGGCGAATGCAGTGCAGGCCATGACGGTTTCACCTGCACAAATCTCTGACACGGCTCCGGAACGCAGTAACTTTCCAGGATTTAATGACGAGCAGTGGATGACGCTGCTGAATCTTCTCAAACTCAAGTCATCTTCGTCTGACGATCAAAGTTCCGGTAATTCGCGCGAACCTAAATATCTGCTTGATTCTGGTGCATCGCACCATATGACAGGAGACTTAACGAAGCTCACGCATGTTTTTGACTTGTTGCCGTGCCCGGTGAATCTTTCGAACGGTGACAGTACAGTGGCGACGAAAGCTGGCTCACTTTGTTTGAATGATAGTTTACGTCTTACAAATGTGCTTTATGTTCCTCAGTTGACCTGCACATTGGTTTCAATCTCAAAGCTCCTTCATCACAATAATTGTATTGTCTTGTTCGCTGATGATTTGTGCGTCATACAAGACCGGAACACGAGGATTCCGATTGGAGTAGCTAAAGAGTGTGGTGGGGTTTACAAGATCAACGGGGTCTCGACCGTTCAAGCACTTCAAGCACGATGTGTTCCATCGCGTGAGTTGTGGCATCGTCGTCTGGGGCATCCGTCGGATCAGATTTTGCGTTTTTTACCTGGTTGTTCTATTGTTGAGAATTTTAAGTCGAATAAGAACCCTTGCGATATTTGTTTTCGGGCCAAACAGTCTCGTATTTCTTTCAAAGACAGTGATAATAAAGTTGCGGATTGCTTCGATTTGATTCATTGTGATGTGTGGGGTTCTTACAGTATTCCGTCTACGTGTGGTGCGACATATTTCTTAACCATTGTCGATGATTTCTCTCGCATCGTTTGGATATACTTGTTGGCTAGCAAGGGCGATGTGAAGCATGTCTTGCCGTCATTTTGTTCTATGGTTGAAAGACAGTTCGGGAAGCTTGTTAAAGTTGTACGGTGGATAATGGAGGCGAATTTTTGGCTCTAGGTTCGTATTTCACGAAGTCGGGGATTATACATCAAACTTCGTGTGCCTACACATCTCAACAAAATGGCGCGTGTAGAGCGGAAGCATCGTCATATTCTAAACGTAGCTCGAGCGCTTATGTTTCAAGCAAATCTTCCGCGAACGTTTTGAGGAGAATGTGTTCTCGTTACCCCGTACTCGATTAATTGTACACCATCGGTGTTGCTTCAAGGCAAAACCCCTTTTGAGTTGCTCTATGGGAAACCACCTTCTTACGATCATATTCGGGTGTTCGGATGTTTGTGTTACGCGCACAAAGGAAAATGCCCTGCTGATAAATTCGACGACCGTGGGCGTCGTTGCGTTTTGTTGGGCTTTTCGCGAACCCAGAAGGGCTGGAAAGTCTGTGACTTGGAAACTATTGAACTTTTCATCTCTCGTGATGTAGTCTTCTTCGAATACATTTTTCCTTTTGTCACCCGGCCTGTCGGGGAATCGTCGGTCCTATCGTTGCCGTCTGTCTCGGGCCCGAATGCTGCTGTATTTGAAGAGGTCAGGAATTTTGTTGATAGGGGGCGGGATTCAACTGAGCTCTGTGACTCTTCACAATCACCTACTCCCGTTCTTAACAGTCTGTCTCCTGCTTCGATTTTCGTTGATGCTTTCGCGGACAATGGCTCGATGGATTCTGAGCCTGTAAATTCTGCGCCAGAGGTTTCTAGTGCTCCTGAAACTCTCGACCGTGGCATGAGATCCAAGACCCCGTTTGTTCTTCTTAAGGATTTCCTTACATATGCAGCTCGTTTTCTTGGAAACCCCACTCGCCTTTCCTCCTCGAATCCTCGTCTCACCAAGTACTGTTGCTTATCCCATCGCCAATTTTGTTTCTTGCGCTAATTTCTCGGTTCGGCATCAAGCCTTCTTGGCCGCTATTTCTGCAGGGACTGAACCTCGAACATTTGACGAGGCGTCCACCTCTTCTGTATGGACCACAACCACGCAAAAAAAATTGGAGGCTCTTGATCGTAATGATACATGGACATTGACCATATTACCTAAAGGAAATAAGGCGATTGGTTCTCGATGGGTATACAAAATCAAATACAATTCTGATGGTTCTATTGAACGACACAAGGCGCGACTTGTTATTTTAAGTAATCGGCAGCAAGAAGGGGTTGACTTCGATGAGACCTTCGCTCCGATTATTAAACTCACTACGGTTCGCTTATTTCTTTCGGTCGCGTCGGCTAAAAATTGGTATATTCACCAAATGGATGTGCATAACGCTTTCCTTCATGGAGATTTACACGAGGAGATTTAGATGAAACCACCTCCGGGACTTGTTCTTTCCGATCCGTCTCTTGTGTGCTGGCTGAAGAAATCCTTGTACGGTCTTTATCAGACTCCGCGTTGTTGGTTCGCCAAACTCATTTCGGCACTTCTCCGATATGGCTTCACACAATCTTGGTCAGATTACTCCCTTTTCAATTTGCGTCGGGGAATGTCTCATTTGCATGTTTTGGTGTATGTGGATGATATTCTTATTGGTGGTAATGACATAACGGAGATCGACGTGTTCAAGGCCTATCTTCGACAATGTTTCTTCATGAAGGATCTTGGATAGCTCAAGTATTTTCTCGGAATTGAGGTCTCGCGAGGCGATCAAGGCTTCTATCTCAGCCAACGGAAATACGCCTTGAACATTGTCACCGAGTGTGGTATTCTTGCTTCTCGTCCGGCCGAGACACCTATGGATCAGAATCAGAATCTTTCTCTCTCGACTAGTGCATTTTATAGCGACCCGAAACAGTTTCGTCGACTCGTGGGTAGGCTCTCATATCTTACGCACACACGGCCGAAGATTTGCTTCACCGTCCATATTTTATCTCAACATATGCAACGCCCACGTATTGATCATTGGCACGCAGCGCTCTGTGTCGTTCGCTACTTGAAAGGTTCGCCAGGCCAAGGAATTTGGCTACGATCTGATAGTGATTTGTCCTTTCACGGCTATTGTGACTCCGACTGGCCCACTTGCAAAATCACAAGGCGTTCCGTTGGGGGTCAGATTGTTTTTCTCGACCATTCGCCCATTGCGTCGAAGACGAATAAACAGACGGTTGTTTCTCGCTCGTCGGTCGAAGCCGAGTATCGTTCCATGGCCAACTTGACAGCTGAATTCAAGTGGCTCAAGGGGTTGCTACGGAACTTCGGTCTTTCTCATCCTTTGCTGATTCGTATGTTTTGTGATAGTCTAGCTGCTCTTCACATTGCGTCGAATTCGGTTTTCCACGAGAGCACGAAGCATATTGAGATAGATTGTCACTTCATTCGCGATGAGATCAAACGAGGATTAATCTACACGGCACATATCCACTCGTCCGATCAAATCGCTGATTTTTACGAAGGCGCTTGCACATCAGCCATTTCGTCATTTACGGTCCAAGTTGGACATTCGCGATCTTCATGCTCCAACTTGAGGGGGCGTATAGGATGATATATTTTGAAATATTCGGTTGCCTTGTTTTCCTTTTGTTTCCATGTTTCTCTCATTCTAGTTTCCATGATTCTCTCATTATTCTTGTTAAGCATTATATCTGTATATAAACTCATGCTAATGAAGGAAACCCTAAAAGGAATTACACGTTTATTTACATAAATCACCTAACACATCAAGAATACGAAATCAATAATTTCATAGATCATTTTTTTTAACAAAACATGTAAAAATTAACCGTAAAACAAATTAGGTTTCCCACTCAATATTTTTTAAAATTAACGATACAAATAAATAATTGTATTCATATTTGTATAGATATATATGTGTGTAGTGTCGAACTTTAACGAACAGGATAAATGCGGATACACGCTCGATACCACTTGGGTATGTCGCTTTGATTATTCTGCATATTGAATAAACCAGAATGAAAACATACAACACCAACAAAAAATCAAACTTTTAATTATGTTTTTATTGATTACATATTCATAAAAATTAATTATGTAATATTATATTCATAGTTCTAGAACTTTAATGCACTAAACAAACTTTGTTCGTTTCCCGTCCAAATTGCATGTCATCGTCAATAGCGTTGCTTCAAAGATATATACAATATGTGAATGTGAGTTTTTTTTTATTTCGTCCATAAATGGTTAATAATTTTTGTAAATAAATATTAACATTTATCTTTTTCTCAATATTAAATTTAAAGACAAAATTTATTATTCGAAAAATTTGGACACAAACAATATATATTTAGTATATTTGAAATCTATTTGAAAAATTTTGAACTTGATTCCAATATGGAGTGAAAATATATTTTATATCCTAAATATATCAATTGAACAGATATATCTTAAATAACAATTTATAACAGCGGTTTTGATTTTTTATGGGTATATCTAACTTTCAGTTTTAGTATTGTTTATTGAAAATTTGTCAAGCAACACACACATATATATATATATATTATTTATATTTAAGAGTTGTTATGGGTGTTTAAAATTATTAAGCAAATATGTGGCAACACAGAAAATAAAAAGAAAATCTGTCGTATCAACATTGCATGGTAACGCCGTAAATCTCATTAAAAAAAGTGGCAATGGCATACAAAAAGTTTAGTATGACAACGATATATTTAGATTATTAACAATATGCGTATATAGAAATATTTCTTTGCATAAAATATTAGTTTTGGTTATATGGTATAATATAAAAGCGATTAATATATGGACATTGCAAGATTGCATAATGGACCGTTATTGAGTACACGGATATGACGTTCTCATGTATAGAATGTGGCCTTTTATTTCTCTAACATATATATTATTATATCCCATTAAATCTTATAATATGCCCTATTCTCTATACCATATTTATTTGAATAAATAATAATAAGACATTATTATTGTTTGAAAAACAATGATAATCCGGAATAAATGAATGAATGATCATTTAATTTAAAATTTATTATTAAGATAGTTTAATATCTCTAAAATGATGATACGTGAGATATTTATATTATATTTTCATCATAAATTTTTTGGTTATAATCAAATAATCAAATTAAATTAAAGCGATTAAAATTTGGTTGTTAATTAGTTATTATTCATTAAATTATAAATGATTTATATCTTGTAGATCCCAAATGGAATATGGAACCATAATTTTAAATGGATAGTTTTACTAAAAGTGTGTAATATATTTCATTATAGTCTACAATTAATTCTTGTTGATTTTTTCTCAGTTAGTAGTAAATTTATGAATCTTTAACAAATATCTAAGTATCTTAATGGTGATTATGTTGACCATATATATTTTATTTCCTTGTCTATATATATAGAGGCTCTCGATTTGTATATGTAAATAAAGAGGGAAAAAAAGTGGGGTACAAATAAAAGGATATATATAGAAGAACTGCCCCAAGACTGGGAAAACTGTTATAGTTTCAAAGGACCGACTTTGGTCAACAAAGCTCCTTCTCTCATTTACACTTATATAATATCTATATACGTACGTATATATAGATATGTAAATGTGCAAGTAGTTCTTAAAATTGTCACCATTCAATAATTTTTTAAATGAGTATATCCATAGTCGAATCCAAATTACGTTAATTGAATTTTACGTAATAAATTGTAAATCCTATTAAATCTAATATTTTAAATGAGTATATCCATATTGGAATACATAGTATCTATGAAATGGCAAATAAGTGGGTTATATATATAGATATGAACGTTTGATTATATCTTAATTTAATATATATCAATAGTATCATAAAATTGAGGAGATAACAAAATTAAATAAAAAAGAAACATATTGAAAAGGGAAAGATGATATACAACGATATTGATTCACTTCCCTTTATCTTTTCTTTAAATAAATACGTTTTATTTTTGCTTTTTTTTACTTTGTTTGCTAGACGGGGAACTTAGATTTGGAAAATGAAATAATATATAAGATTTTTATATATTTTGGTCGGCGATTCCTATATTTGTTTGAATGCTTGAAAAATAAATATAATATATCTGTGTCTAAAGTTAGGAAAATTAATGAATACTATTTTGATGTTGTAAAATAAATGGTCAATATTTTTAAAATCAGCACATTTAATTGGATTCTTCTGCCATGTATAACAAATCATTTAATTTCAAAAAAGCCACATATCCTTTTTTTTTATCAATATTCGATTATTTACCCAAATGAATGAAAAAAATTTGCAGAAAACCAAAACGTCGTCGTTAACCTGCCAGTTACGTTGGGGCCATTTCTAAGACCTTAAATTATATTATATTATATAGATAAATACCGTTTTAATTTATCCTTTTTAATAAGTTACATATATATATCAATAATTTTCTTCAATAGTTAATTTTTTGGAAGCCATTCCATATATTACTATTGAAACAAAGATATATTGTCCTTTAAATTTTTCATTTTGCTTTTTTTTTTAATTTTAGTTTATTTTTTGTTGGTTAATTTATTCAAGTTTGACCCTAGATTTATTGTATTGCGAATTTTTTATCTAATTTATCTCATATATGAACCCATAGAAAAAAATATTTAATGATATTAAAGTGCATATAGTTTTGACATTGTTTTACAATAATAAATTGAGCTGTGCATAATAGCATATTTATTTACTTTTTTTTACCAAAGAGAAAAATCATAATAGCATATTTGGTATATACACTATGAAATGATAACTCGATATAAACTTTTGCTTTTATATAGTCCAAGGGCCTTTATAAATCTTAAAACTATAATATTATTATTATTATTTAAAAAAAAAACCAACAAAGACTGTCCTCCCTCCCCCTCTCTCTCTCTCTCTCGCTCTTCTGCACTTTATTCTGTTCAAATCCGCTGCTTTTACTTTGCCGTTTCACTGAGAACGAGGCTCTCTCTCTCTCTCGACGAGGAGAAGAAGAAGAAGAAGAAACAGTAGATTCTCTCTCTATCTCTACAAATCACTTTTACTTTCTCTCTCCAGAATCTGCCTCATTGTCTGTCTCTCTGTCTCTCTGTCTGTCTCTACTTGAAGAATTGTTGTCTCTTCTACACTTTGGCTTATTTTAATACACACTATCTCTCTCTCTCTATCTATCTTTCATCTTCTTCTCTTTCTGTGATCAATTGTTACGCCATTGTTATTAAACCTTCCCTCATTGGTTCTCTGTAATAGAACGGAAGTCTCATAAACATCATCCCATTACTAAGGTTTTATTTTTGGCTGAGCTAGAAAAGAGAGATAGATAGAGAGACAATCCGACAATTTTTACCCTGCTTAGTTTTGTCTTTCTGGTCCAGTGGGTTTGTAATTTTGGGAAATTTCATCGTTTTGGCAATAGGATTCAAGAAGATTGACGATTCGATTTGATTTCTCTTGTCTTTTGGGGATTAGGGTTTATGCCCTTCTTCGTTTCCGGATGGATTGAATCTCTTCTTTTTGGCGATTATAAAGATAAAACAAAACCAAACTAGTGGGATGAGACGCAAAGAAGCTGCTACAATGAGAGATGACAACTCCAAGAAAATCAATGTTTGTTTTTTTATTCTCTAATTTTCTTTTTCATCTTTAGATGAAATCTGCCTTTGAATGTTCTAACAAAAAAAGACTGATTTTTCGTGTGTGTGAATGAAGCTTTCTTGGTCCAAGAAAATGGTAAGGAAATGGTTCAATATCAGAAGCAAAACCGAGGAGTTTCAAGCAGATGATCCTGTTTCTAGAGGTAAAGTATATAACATTTGCTTACTAGTTATGTCTTTTTGTTGACTTGTTCTTGTTTTTTTCTTGCATTAGTTTCTTGTCTCTTCTGACAAAATCTACTTAATAAATTTTCTGGGTTAGGTTGATGTACAAGTAAAAGAAACATTTCGATTATTTTATGATATCTTTCTCCCTTTCTCTTATTTTTCTTTATGTAATTTGTATAGAAGTTGAAGTGGAGTACAGAAGTAGCTTCTCGGAGAGGGAACCTTGCTCGATCAAGAAGAGTAAAACTGGTGAATTTGTAACTATACATACACTGATTCACACATTCATAAGTTCATATATGTAACCCAATAATCATATGTATATATATGTTCTGTAAAGCTGATGATTTTTCCTCTTCTTTGTGTTTGATTTTCTCAGAGAAATTCAGCAAGAAGTGGGAGCAACAGGCTCGACAAAGGAGAAAGAACTATGAAAATCCTAGGATCATTGATGTCCAGAACTACAGGTAAAACATATGCCTATACATATACACCTACAGTTATATGTATAAGTACATTGAAACAAACACATATATGTGTAATCCATTGATGCTCATCTCTTGTTGATTCATGAATAGCATCTTCGTAGCTACATGGAATGTCGCTGGACGCTCCCCATCTTCTGACTTAAACCTCGACGACTGGCTTCTTTCATCAGCTCCTGCAGATATATACATCCTCGGGTAAAAACTCATTCGATCTTTCATGAAAATTGTTGTTTTCATGATTATTTCAGTCCTCTTAGTGTCGGGTTTTTCCCCTTCAGATTTCAAGAAATCGTTCCTCTTAATGCTGGAAACGTTCTTGGAGCTGAAGACAATGGCCCTGCCAAAAAATGGCTTTCCCTTATCAGGAAAACATTGAATAACCGGCCTGGAACTAGCGGAAGCAGCGACTCTCATACGCCGTCCCCTATTCCTGTGCCCATGGCGGAGATAAATGCTGACTTCTCTGGTTCGTCGAAGCAAAAGAACTCGACTTTCTTTCACCGACGATCTTTCCAGACCCCAAGCATATGGAGAATGGAGAATGACCCGTCTGTTCCACAGCCACGGGTTGACCACCGTTTCAGCGTCTGTGACCGTGTGTTCTTCAGTCACAGGCCCAGTGACTTTGACCCTAGTTTCAGGTGGAACGGTAGTAGCAGTCACAGACCTAGCGATTACTCGAGACCTAGTGATTTCTCTAGACCAAGTGATTATTACTCTAGACCAAGTGATTATTCTCGGCCCAGTGATTACTCACGGTGGGGCTCTTCAGATGATGACAATGGTCCCGGGGATTCCCCAAGCACTGTCTTATACTCACCAGGGTCGTGTGGTGGCTCTGCATCAAACGAAAATGGTAGTAGAATCCCGTGGAATTCATCGCAGTATTGTTTAGTGGCAAGCAAGCAAATGGTGGGTATTTTTCTAACAGTCTGGGTGAAAAGTGAACTGAGAGAGCACATCAAGAACATGAAAGTCTCTTGCATTGGCAGAGGATTGATGGGTTATCTTGGGAATAAGGTAGATAGATAGATAGATAGATACATACATACATATTGTTCTTCGTCATCCTGTAGTTTATCGAGTTAGCAAGTATATATACTTTTGTTATATATGTGTTGGCTCATGGTTGCTGTAGGGATCGATCTCGGTTAGCATGTTACTGCACCAGACGAGCTTTTGCTTCGTCTGTAGCCATTTGAGCTCTGGACAAAAAGAAGGTGACGAGTTAAGGAGAAACGCAGATGTCATGGAGATACTCAAGAAAACGAGGTTTCCGCGAATCCAGAATTTAGACGACGATAAGTCCCCCGAGACTATCCTTCAGCATGAGTAAGACAGTCTTTCTTCGATAATCGATTTTTTACATCTCATCGTCGTAATCTGATGATAGTAGAGAGTCACTTGTAGCAAGTCATGACCAGATTTACCATGTTCTTGGGTTCAAACTTATTCCTTTCCCCTCTGTTTCCATTTCATTTAGTCGGATCATTTGGCTCGGGGATTTAAATTATCGGATTGCCCTCTCATATCGGTCTGCGAAAGCACTCGTCGAGATGCAAAATTGGAGGGCTTTATTGGAAAACGATCAGGTATACACACATTGACACAACGATTATTACAGAATTCTACTGTCTGAAGGCAAAGTTGTAATGCCAAACATGTAAAATTTATTACAGTTACGGATAGAACAGAAGCGAGGCCGCGTCTTTAAGGGATGGAACGAAGGGAGGATCTACTTCCCACCAACATACAAATACTCGACTAACTCTGATCGATATGCTGGAGACGATCTGCACCCAAAGGAAAAACGCCGCACTCCTGCTTGGTAACTTCCTTCTACCTCAACTCCAGTAGCAGTGGACATTTCGGTTCGGTTATATAAAACCGAACCAAAATGAACCGAATTATGGTTATTAGGTTCGGTTCGGGTGTAGATGAAATAACCGATTGGGTATGAAAGTTAAAAACCCGAATAGATTCAGTTCAGTTCGGTTATCAACCGAATAATCGTGGATAACCGATAGGTTACATAAAAATATCTAGATAAATGATATTTATCGAATGAATATTTATCTAATATAATTAATAATTGAAATTAAATATCAAATTTAAATAATAAGATATTATATTATATTTTTTAAATATATGAATTATTTGAAATATTCCGAATAATATCGTTTATTTGTAATTTTATATGATAAAATATTTGGTAAAATCGAAATAATCGAATAATAACCGAGCAAATTAGAGTATAGTTTTTACTTTGGTTACAATATTTTATTGATAATAACTGAACCGAACCGTTGTACAACCGAACCGATTTATATTCAGTTATTTTTTTGGTTAAAACCCGAATAATCCATACCCGTTATATCATTACGATAACTTCTCTAGCGAATGAATACTATCGTGTAAGAGAAATGCCTCAAGATGCAAATCAACGTGTATTTCGAAAGTTTTGCCACTTGAGCCCGTCCTATTAGAGGCGTCTCGGCCAAACTGTTAACTAATAGTTGGTTTTATAACGGCGTAAAGGTGTGATAGGATATTGTGGTATGGCGAAGGATTGCATCAGTTATCATACGTCAGAGGAGAGTCACGGTTCTCGGACCATAGACCTGTGTATGGCATTTTCTGTGCGGAGGTTGAGTCGACTCACAACAGGTTGAAGCGAACCACGAGTTACTCTACCTCACGTGTCCAAGCGGAGGAGCTCTTACCTTACTCACGTGGATACACCGAGCTCAGCTTTTTCTAGAATCCATCACTATTCATGGTAACTTTACTTCATTTCCTCTATCATAATCTTGTCTTCACACTAAAGCTTTATAAATCATTAGCATGGCCTGTATTTAGATACTCGGGGTATTAATATCGACCATGAAACAGATCTTAAATCCCCTGAATGTCATCTCATATTTGATAGAACCACTGGAAAATCTTGTTAATTTAACATAGTCTCTGCGTACTTAAACTTTTTGTTTCTGTCTTAATGGCATCTACAATGCCATTAGCTATATAACCCTAGTTCACTTTATGCATGTCTTTTTTTATTCATAAAGATGTAAACTTTGTTGAACCCAGAAGAAAAGGATTGAAAACCCAAAATTCCTTTTTTTGTGCTTATTCAAAAAGATGAAAACTTTAATAAACCCAGAAAAAGAATATATATATATATATATATGTGTGTGTGTGTGTTATTGTGAGTATAAATAATTTGAACTGCTTTTGTCAGGTAAGAAATGGCGTTTAAAGTTTTCGATTCTTGGAAGACGATGGAGACTTCACATTGCCACCTTAAGCCAAAAGAAAAAGGTCGGTCCTACTCTTTTTTATTTTTCCAGATCGGTTTAATTAATTTTAACCGAGAGGTCTTACCAAGTAATTCCCGGTTTACAGGTGTAAAACTTCTCGTAATGTTTCGTAACCGATTTGGCATACCGACGGTTCCCCGGCGACGACCCGGTTTACCATTTTCCTAGTGTTGCTCATAATTAGGTAATTATAATTTATATCATTATATCACATTCGAGTTTACTTGAATTCTTAGCTTAGCAAAATAGTTTGCATGATAACCAAAGCTTATTACAACTATCTTCTTTTATGCAGGATGAACTGACCCAATCAGAATCTGCCAAGTGGACATGGAAGAAGTTCTTTGATTCATCATTCTTTTATTAGCATTGATATCTCTCCTTCTTTCTTCCCAATTAAAGTGCGGACACAATCATATTGTAATGCTGATGTGGAACACAAAATATACAAAAAAATCTGATTATTCCCAAAAAGAACATGAAAAAGATGCCATCAATTATACTGAGAAAAGCTTTTGGTTTTCTTGATAACCTCAAAGTAGCACTCCAATCTATATTAATGGGAAAAAAATAAATTTTGTTTATAACATATTTATAAATTATATTAAATATTATGTGCATGTAATCTATTATAATATTTATTCATCAATTAGTTTATAAGTTATGATATTTATTCATAAATTAATTTTAAAAAATTGATATAATTTGTATATTATTTCGAAAGTTACAATAGTTTATAAAAGAAAACTAAAACAATTAGTATTTTAAAATACATTAATGTATTTTTATGAGATTTTATAATTCATACGTTCTTTAAAATTTACAATTGTATAGAAAAGTACGGTACTTTAAATTGTTTCTCTTATATATTTGACAAATCCTAAGATTATATCTGATAACAGATAGTGTGTGTTAGTTTTAGATTAGACATTTATATCATTTTCGTAGTTTGCATAACACGAGTTACAAAACCGACAAGAACGTTTTTTATGTACTCATTTTTTGTTGATTTCAGGTTTTAAGACGACAAGGTCTAACCAAGCTTTAGAATGTCAATTCCTGGATTCAACCGCATATAGTGGAAGCTACAAACCACTCGGAGCAAATTCAGGTCACGAAACCAAATGGAACCCCCGAGCATAAAGCAAAAAGGAGCAAATACACGAAATTAACTCAGCCCGCTCGGGCTTGGAAGAGGCCCCCACGTGGGCTGCATCCGGCAGAAGTTACTTCGGTAACTTGATAAGGAAGACCGAGGAATCGTATTTCTTATTCTTTATCATGTCTAGGGTTAATTTCTCTTGTTTTACAGTAGAAACCATGAATGAGTAGATTTCCAGCTATGGGTTAAGGATATCGGATTTGTAATGGATGCTTGTAATTATTCGTTAATGCTTAGACCTTTCGAAGTTTTCTTGAATTTCGGTTTTACAATCAACATCGTAAACGTTCATACTTCTGTTGGCCGCTCAGTAACATAAGAATTCGTGTTTAGCTGGAGGTTAGATTATGAATCAGGGTTCATTGATTGTTGATTAAGTTCGATTAATGAGAATCTGGCCGGTCGGTTAATCGACTTAGGAGTTAGGATTGCGCACTTAATGCTACCGTAATCACGAATTAATCGCTGCTGGGAGAGGTAGGATTGCACGTTGTTATAGTTAGGAGGTTTAGGTGTCGAAAGAACCATTCCTTATTTATGAGTATGAATTTCTCGTTATCAAGATAATTAGATAGGTTCATGATCCTTTGTTCATTGCATCCTTGCAAATCCCAGTACCCCGAAACCCATTGTGTTCTTAATTATCAAGTTTTTCACATCTTCTCAATTGCTGTCATATTTGGCAAAGGAGCACAGAGTGGAGTCAACCACACGGAGTTGAGGTACCTGAAGTACGCGGTCCACTTAGACGTTGTGACGATTGGGAGATGGACGATGTCGACTTGGCATCCATGATTATGCAGCATTTCTTAGAAATCGCCACCGACAAGGGCAGCATGGATTCGAAGATCCATTATGACGGAGTGGTCATAATGATAGCTCGGAGGCTCAGGATCAACCTTGGTATTCTGACGGAGGACAAGATCGATGAGATGCCCGAGCTCAATCTCTAGAGCCTTAAACACCAATGAGCCATATCTAACGATCCAAGGAGGATCATCTGGAGCTACCGGGATGAGCATGGTTGAACCTTGGAAGTCGACCTCGACCAGATTCGATGCTCGAGCTAGACGAGGAGGGCTTACGATTTATGATTGATCCTGCCATAGACCACCTTGGTCCGCGACTGAACGAGGCAGACCTAGCTCCAGCAGCTGTACCAGGACCAGAGATATCTCGACAACGCTGCCGGTGCGCTCCTCCTCAACCACGTACCTGCCCTGACTACCGTAGACATCGTTCTAACTTCCTTTCTATGAAAGGTGTTTCTGATGTTCACAGGTATATCGCGGAGGAGAGCCAGTATCAGTCCTTCATGACGGATCAACGATACGACGTCGAGGCGGCGAGGTATGCAGTGCAACAACAGTTCCATGAGCAGTCCATTGTGCACATATACTACATCGCGAAGTCCGTTCGAGGATTCCAGCAGCTGAGTATGCAACACTTCTCAGAGCTATACGTGCCAATAGGGGTGGGCACCCGCGGGTACCCGCGAGATTCTCGCTACCCGCACCCGAACCCGTCCCGCACGGGTAACTAGTTTTACTACCCGTACTCGTACCCGCACGGTGCGGGTACCCGCGAGATTCGGGTACCCGCAAAAACTTTTAAAACTCGCGGGTACCCGTCCCACAAAAAAAAAAAACTCAAAACTCAATAACAACATAAATCAAAGTCTTACAATATTTAAAAAATTACAAAGCATAACAATATAATTCTAAGTCTTGAAACTTCCGACAGCGCCTCGTATTCCACCGATTACCTGAACAATGCGGCAGATGGTGATCGGACTTTTTCATCCAAAATAAGTCGTCAAGGATGGTAATTACCTATGAATTCACATCTTCAGTGGAAACACGTCCAACTTAAATGCCACCACAATATCTCGAGTGAATAAAACCAAAGACTAAACAAATCCACCATCCATTCCTTCGGGAAACAAACGTGATAGACTGTGGCCATTTGCTTCGAATCATCATTAATAAATTGATTCACAACAATATATGGGAAACAAGAACACAAATTATACATTTAAGTTTGCAGTGAAAAAGAATTGAAAACATCTCATGTAATAAGATCTATAAAACAAGAATAAAAACATATCTTTAGCTCCAACCTAAAGTTAGCAATAAAAAAATTTCAGATAAGCGCATTCTTATTTTATAGATAAATGGCACGAATCCATGGAATCCAAACAACTTGGTAAATCTTATCACTGTTACACTGTTCAAAATTCCAGAACAAACCCAGAAAACCCTAAATCGAAAGGACAAAACTTTTTTAGAAACGCATCAAAATCGAATTCCAGTTTCAACATTCAAGTTTATGACAACAAAGTAATCTTAATATCCAAGAACGTCCCCGTTCCAATTTCCTGACCAATTCCACGAGTGAAATGGATAATTTCCATCACCTACATATATTCCTGGTAATCATAACAAGATGAACTGCATCACAAAGTGAATTAAAGCATCGATCTAAAACCAAGATCAACAGAATAAAACACAAAAGATTCTCAAATCAGATGAGATTAGCTCCACGAAAATGACAATGCAAATTGTTTATACAGAGCAGTGACTATTCAGACCAATTTGCCTTCATTAGCTTGAAAAGATAAACATATCTCAATGCTATCAAGAGTTGAAAGAATCTCAAACTCTATAGTTCATGTAAGAGAAATCAAACAAATGGTTTGCAGAAGCAATAAGAAGTCGTCGTCAATGTTCTACCCAGAATGAAAGAAACATCACATGATACAGTGCAAACTTTACCAATGATCGGATTCTCACAAATCTTTTGTTCGAAACCCGACAACGAATACCTAAATCTGGGGAAAGAAGACAAAATCGAACCCTAAAAGAAGATCACAATCCAATGAAAACCTAAAATCGTCAGATCAAGACAAGTAAGAGTGAGCATTGACAAGCATCAGATGTATATATGAAAATAGATAGACAGAAAGTGAGAGAGATGGAACCGTGATGGAGCTGGAGCTGGAAGGCCGTCGGTCGAGCAAGAGGGTAACCGGGCGAGCAACGTCGGGCGGGGGTCATCGGTCGAGCAGGAGGAGAGCGGCGGCGGTCTCTCGGGGGAGGCGATTTCAGAGGCTGGCTGGAGGAGGCAATTTCAGTGTGAGGGTTAGGCGAAAAGGAAGGTTAGGTTAGGGCTCTCAAGGGTATTTATGTAATAAACATTAAAATCAGGGGTATTTATGTAATTTTTTGCGGGTACCCGCGGGTACCCGTTTGTGAAACTAAAAAATCTGTCTCGAACCCGAACCGAACTCGCGGGTATTGAAATTAAATTACCCGAACCCGCACCCACGGGTACGAGTAATTTTTTACGGGTTCGGGACGGGACGGGTAGCGCGGGTTTTTTGCCCACCCCTACGTGCCAATACCTCAAGACTACCATACATGGGCCATTCCTTACCATCCACACCTCCCATATGAGCTTCAGCAGTTCTACTATCCATCTGGAGAAGGGACCTCTGCACAACCAGCAGACCCTCAGGCCACCTCCGGTGGGGAGGAAGAGGATTAGTCTATCTATCTTTTCTTTTTCTTTTCTTTTTTTTTATTTTCTTGCTTTATGGAACTTATTTTTTTTCTTTTTTCGCATTTATGTACACTCTATCAGACATTGTGATGTATTACTTTCTTCTTTATTTTGGGTTGTATGACTCTTATCACACGCTATTCACGATAATACCCGCAATAGAGTAGACGTGTATAACATCCAGTTGTATCACCAACTCGAGAAAGCAAAATAAACCAGGTCAACCCGTTCGCACTTTCTTTATCTTCTCTCGAGTTTTTGCATGCGAGTTCCTCTCATAGATTTTGAACACCGGGACTGTGTTTCGTTCAAGTCTGAGGGGGCGCTCTTTGAGTGACATGATTGTGATTAGAATTAGGTGTTTATTTTTTTCTTTTCTCAATTCTTAGGATTTCTACCGGATACCTAGTATAATTTGGATTTGCGCCACTTTGTCGAATCGGGAACAAAAGCCTAGGTTTGCTGAAAAGGATTTATAGATACCGACTAGTCTAGTAGTAGTTGTGCATGAATCATTGGATCATAGTTGTATTTCGTCCTCTAGGTTTTTGTCCCAAGTGTTTATATCTCGGTGGATATCATTCTCTTTGCTAAATGAGACATCTTTTAGATTTTTTTTATTTTTATGAATCCATGCGCTTACACTCCACTGTCAATCAATAGAATAAACTTCTATCTATTTCCGTCTTATTTTGACATGAGTGCATCGATCTCGACGGTTTGGTTCTAAGTGGTAGGTTAAGATCTTATGAGTGCGCCAATTTACAACCTAGGTCTAAGTAGAAAGTCACCTTCTTCGACACCGATGTCCGAGAAATCAAGCGCGAATAAAAAAGAAGAAGAACCCTGCAACCCACGAACCGAGATATTATAAAAAATAATATATTTCTCAGCTTTTTTACATTTTATTATTATTATAGTAAAGCAAAATAATTATAATATCAATAGTTTACGATATTTAAATGTTATTTTACATTTTTTTCTAAATTTTCAGTTATATTTTGATTATTTTATTATATATTATTTTTCGAAAGAGAAAATTTAATTTATAATGTTTTTTTTTAAAATAAATTGTTAGGTTGTGGTAGACTAGACTAGAAAAAAAATAACACAATCCATATTAGAATGTTAACCTAATTACGTGTATATCCATATGTGATATCAATAACTCAATCTTAAATTATCTGCCGTTTATATATACATATGTGTAGTCATCAATAATCCAATCGATAATATGATCTGGTTTAATCGTTATACATATTTTAAAATGAACTACAGCTACTGATATGAACACGTGCTAAGAAATGCTCAAACAAAAATCGTTATACATATTTTAAATAAATCTAAAAATATTTCAGGGTTCAAAACTTGCTCATAGAGATTGGGAATTCTCTTTCAACTGTGTGTAATTCCAATAAAAAAATATATCGGTAATATAATAGTTTTAGGTAATAGTTAATCAAAAAAATATTGACGGGTTGAAATGATTGAAATATGTGATTATTATTATTTTCTGTAATATCCCACGCTTTGTCTTCGCTCAGCTTTTCTTGGTGGGTACGAATGTTCTTCTTTAAATTAAAGAAATGATAATGCGTTTTATTACTTCATTTCCAATCAATTTTCATTTTAAAATTGATAATATTTATATTTTAGACTACATGAACTTTGATATTAAGATAACGCTTATATATTTTTAAGTAAAAATCAGTGGACAAAAAATTAAATCGATTCACATTTTTCTTGAATATTTTTAAATCAATAATTTTTAATATATAATTTATTTTTAAAACAGTTACATTCTTTGAAACACAAATTACGAAAGAAAAGAAAAAGATAGAATAGAAAATATTGTCCATGTTGATTGTATTGAAATAATTAATGATTAAAAATGTTAAAAGACAATGTATATAGCGAAATATATAAAAAAAAATATGTTTCATTGAACTATGGACTATTGTTTTTTATTCATATATTTATCTCCAAATACACTTATTTCGTCGTATAATACATTCGAGAATACGACAGTTATTTTTCCATGAGATAGATTATGAATATGAAAATCTAAGTTAAAAACACACGTTTTATCAGTATTAGCAATCCCGCCATACACTCAAACAACTCTCCAAAGATCTTTTTTTTGTCCTAAGAGTATATCCCACAATTTTTTCAATGTTTGATTTCGCTTCCAAGCTTTCATCACCCTTCTTTTTATAATCGTTGTTTTCAATTGCACTTGCCGAAAATACAGGAACACCTTATCCGAAATTTCAGCCCACCAATTTGTTTCATGACCAAGTCAATTCCTATAAATTCTCTAAGACTCTCAACAATATCAAACAAACACAAAACAACCTTTATAATTAAATGATATTTCAAACATTAACATTTTCTCTATTTGAATTTCTAATCACGTAAACAAAAACTTGTGTATAAAAATATTAAAAACATTATTCAAGCACAATCATCACACGTCACCACTAGAAAATCAGAGTTTAGGGACGAAAAATAATGGTCCACAAATAAGTGTCGCCAAATCATATGCGTTCGCAGATATGGATAGATAAAAGAGTTCGTAATTCGTTCCAAGTTACAAACAACAGGGTCGTTTGCAAAATCGATGTGAAAGGTGACCAATATACGGACAAACGTAACATTGATAAAACATCGACACATTACGGACAATGGCACGTCGTAAAATTGCGGACGACCAAACAGGCTATCCGTAAATTTTTCGACGACTACAGTCTATCCACAAAATTAAGGACGAGTTTTTCGACGCAGTCTATCCACAAAATTAAGGACGAGTCGTGCCCCTTCCTTTGCGAACGAGCCGTAGTCATCCAAAAATTTACGGATAGCATGTCTGACCGTCTGTAATTTTACAACGGGCCACTGTCCGTCTACAGTTTTTTCCAATGAAAAAATAAAATTTCGAAATTATAATTTAATTTAATATTTTTACAAATAATAATAATTAACTAATGTTTACACATAATAAACATATATTACAAGTTTTTCAGTGGTATTCCAGAATTATCGTTAGCAGTATCATCATTCTCGCATGCATTCCAATCAATTACGTGCATATTATATGCATTTTTGCCTTCAACATAAGCATATTGTTTGATGTCGTCGTTCTGATTTTTGTTGTATTCGAGCAATTGCGTTACGGTATTTCGCATCTCGATATCTGTCGCTTTTGATTTACCTTTGGAGGAACTTGAATATTGTGATGTCCTTCCTCCAAGACAGACATTTATATGGTGTAACTTCCTATAAAACAAATATCGAAATTCAATATTACAACTATAAATTACAAAATTATATTAAAATATAATAAATTTACACCGAGATACAACTCATTGTATTCTTGTTGACTAAGATAAGATTACTTTCTGTCTTCCTTCGGTGGAATATATTACATTCGTTTCGATGCCATTTTCTGAACATTGTCATGAACATATTTTGCTCTGGGATCTACCCATGAACCAATAGACTTCTTAATATGCATACATTCCAACAATTCTACGTATGATGGTTCAGATTCCTTCTATTTCATCTAAGAAATTTCAAATATATATTTAAATATTAACTAAATTTCAATTTTACAAATTCTTAAACAATATTGTAATCTTACCAAGTCTTTGTAAACTTTCGCAAAGGAACGTGATCTTGTTGTATGTGCACTCTTTTCTTATCATTCTCTATTAAAATGACGAGATAGAATTACTTGTTCGCTTCTTTTCTTAAATTCAGGATCATCCTAATAAGCGCACATTTGCTCCCACACATTGTCCGCCATCCAAACAGGTTTCCCTTTCTTCTCTTGATCTTTTCTACAATCCTTTATGAGACCTTTCAGATGAACTCTCGCAACCCGTTCAAATTCACACTTTACTAGTCCGATAATCTCGGGATTCCAATAAATTTTTTACTAAAAACATTAAATGATTATTTTACTATTATTTAGAATTTAATAAAAATTAAATATCATTAAAACATACCACAAAAGATTTCCACCACATTTCTTTAATATCGGGGTCGATCCGCGTCCAATTATAACATGAACGATCGTAATCAGCTTTCATCGTCTTTGTTATATTTTGATAAATTTGATCATAATAAACCTATAAATACAAATTAAGATAAATTAAAATTTATTCAAATATTTACAAATTTACATTTGAATTTAGTGATACGTACCACTGTGCGTTGTTTTCATATTTTGAGTCTAAACGAGGAATTTTACATCTTTTCTCATACATTGATAAAATTTCTTCCACCATTCATTCGTGATGCATCTAAGACTCGTGATGCGTTATTGGCTCGATCGGTGGTGACATCTATTAATAATATGGAAATGACATATTGTGTTGATCAATATTCGAAAATAAATTCAGATTCATAAAATCTGATAATCACGAATCAGATTACCGCATTTGTTACGAAGGAGATGGACTAGTAGCACTTTTCTCTGTATTATAATGAGTTCTCGTGTTATCGTCTCTTCCAACGTGACGAGATATACTAACTTTTAAATTAAATTACAAATATTTAAATTGTTATGAATTTTAGTTTTCGATTCACTTAGTCTTTTATATAAAAATGAATTGTACTTTCAAAGATTTTAATATAATTTTCATACAAAGTTTATAAACACATATGATCACAAGACATCAATATAACCTATAGCGAACTCATTAGCACATATGTTTTAACATATAATTTTGAATTTAACTATCACCTCTAAATAATATAACTTTCAACTAACCGTACTTACTAAAGTTCTAAATACTCTAATTTTCAACTAATCTTGAATCATAAGGCTCTAAATAGGCGGAATATCAAAAATACCCTCATAGGGCTAAAACACTTCAAAAATACCCTTCTCCAAAATAATTATTAAATCCGAAAAATAAAAACTGAAGAAAAGACAAATTTGCCCTTAATGTTCGAACGTGGAAAAATGGAAGTTCGACAGTTTTTCGACGTGAAAAACTGCCGAAAACGAGAAAGCCGAACAATTTTTCGCCGTGAAACCTGTTTAAAAATTGATAGCAAGAAAGAAATAAGTGATGTCGAACTTGAGAGGGAACGATTTGAAGTTGGCGTGAAGGAAACTGGCGAAGAGAGCACGAAGAGAGCACGAGTCAATCTTCAATGGCATCAATAAGTGTAAGTAG
>CM071863.1:2183676-2208865 GCA_036759665.1 Gynandropsis gynandra | reverse complement strand
TTTGCAAGCTTTCGAGTCACAAAATGGTTTATTGATTTGAAATGGGTGAGTGTCAGTGTCAGTGAGTCGGTTAGGTCGCAATGGTCGTTTGAGGGGTGTGGGTCGGTTGAGTGTCGCGGAGTGTCTGAGGGTCGTTTGAGTCGCATGGGTCGCACGCGTTGGTTGAGGGTCGCACGGGTCGGTTGCGTCGCATGGGTTGGTTGAGTCGCATGGGTCGCTTAGGTCGGTAGAAGTATAATGTATTCAGAATTGGTCATTTTACAGGTGGCGCCAAAGCCGAGATTTGTGTATGAATTCAAGCACATGGACATAATTCCAAAGATCACCACGAAGTGTTATCCTCACGAGACAATAAGGATGCTGAGAGGAATCTTAAATGATCAGGAGTTGCATTACTTCAAGAACGAGTCACAATTTAGGCATTTATTTCACTTACAATGTGACTCCACATTGACGAAGGTTCAAATGTCTGTACTACTAAATCACTCCGTGATTATACGGGACAATACAGAGTTGTGGTTCGTCATAAACGGTATTCCCATCCGGTACTCTATAGTGGAGCACACACTAATTTCCGGATTGAAATGCGGACCATATCCCATAGGATGGGTGTCCATGATGGGTGTCATATTCAGGCTGAAGAATGAACAAGGGTCGCAGGGGTCCAAGGGTCGCAGAGGAACAAGGGTCGAAGAGGGACAAGGGTCACAGGGATCCAAGGGTCGCAGAGGAACAAGGGTCGCAGAGGGACAAGGGTCGCAGGGTCAAACTGGGTCGCTGGGTCGAACTGGGTCGTAAGGTCGTAGGGGTATTTTGGGAATATCAACATTTATACGGGTATTTTGAAGTTAAATTTTTTTCTTTTTCGGGAAGGGTATTTTTGAAGTGTTTTAGCCCTACGAGGGTATTTTTGAAGTTACCCCCTCTAAATAATATAATTTCCAATAACTTAAAAAATAACAGATCTTTTTAAGACATTTTAACAAACAATTGATCTACACATATTCACTTTTACAAATATAACAACCATTTTCCAAATCTAAGATAACATCACACAACCAATCATCACATTTTAACAAAACTTTAAAATTTACATGGAAATTAACTTGCCAAATGGATGTGGTTGTGAATTGAACGGTCAGCGAGTCACGACAGATCAAACGGTGGGTCGTAATAGAACAAATTGGTGATCATGGCGGAACGAACAACTAGAGTTGTGTTACAATAGAAAGAACGACGAGTTGCGGGGAAACGAACGACGAGATTTGAGTCGTGGTAGAACGGACGACGGATCACGGCGAACCGAACGGTGAAATCTGTGTCGCGGTAGAATGGACAGGGTGGTGACAAACCGAACGGAAAAAGTTGTGGGTCACGACGAAAGGCGTAAGGAACGACAGAACAAATGGGCAGAGTGATGCGTAGATAAAATTTATAAATATTTGCAGACAGGAGAAAAAACCGTTTGTATTCGTCCCAAGTCACGAACGACAAAACTCCTAGTCTATAGGTCGTTCGTGGTCACATATGGACTCGGAAAAACCATTTAATTTTCAGATTGAAGTGTTTGAGTCATCCGTAAATACGAACGACTTACAAATGGGTGAAATATAAATCGTCTGTATTTTCGAACGACGTCATCGATGCCATCCATATTTGTGGACAGCTCAAACACGTCTGTCTATAAAATAAAGACGTGTGTAAGCCGTCCATATTCACGTGTCCCGAGCCTTATCCGTACGCAATTCGGACGAGCCTTATCCGTCCGCAATTCTTCTCTGAAATTCGAATAAACTTGTATTTTTAGTGATCTACCAAATGTAACAAAATTAATTTATAAGTTGTATAATTTATAACTTTTAGTTTTAGCGATATATGAATTCTAGTAAATTGATTCGTGGTTATGTAGATCTTTGTTCAAGAAATATGATATTTACATTAAATAATATTAACTTTTTAAATCGTTATATTTTTCGTTTTCAACCATTTGTTTATGTCACAAAATTTTCAACACAGAATAAACTAATTTCACAAATTAATAAGAAATAGAAACAATTCTTTTTTATTTTCAACATTTGATAACAAGTAGAGGTGTAAAATGAGTTGTTGGCTGGCGAGCCCGTTCTAGCTCGGATCATATTTGAGCGAGCCAAGCTGAGTATCTTTGAGATCGTTTAAAAATGAGCTAACGAGTTAAACCGGAAACGAATTAGAGTTTAGACGAGCTGGCTCACGAGCTGAGTACAAAAACACATATTTTTCTATTTTTACATCTTATACATATTCTTTGCAATTATTAAATGTTATTTAAAGAAAAAATAATATATTATTTACATATAATAATAATATTATTTTTCTATACAAAATTAATATAATTTTATTAACAAATAAAGAAATAAAATATTTTAATAACTATTATAAAAAATATGTTTATATATTAGATATTTTATTTAATTTTTGATAGATTTATTTTTCAATTAGTATTTATGATATTTAATAACTTCATATTCAAATTATTGTTTTTATATTTAATATATTTTATTTGGTTTGTGGAAGAAAAATATATAATATTAATATATTACAATTCTTTAACTTAAGTAGTCTAGTTCACAAGTGATCTTATTTTTAGACGAGCTAAAGGCGAGTTTACCTGAACTGAAATTTTTTAGCTTGTTTTGAAAACAAGCCGAGGTAGCTCATTTTTTGGCAAACTCCTAGTGAACTGAGCCGAGCCACGTCATTTTACACCCATAATAACAAGATTAACATAAATCATCATAAAAGTCACATAATTCTTCTTTTGATTCATGTGTTTTTGAATTTAATTCACAATTTTCTTATTCTTTTTCTTTTATCCTTTCAAAAGGAACATCTTTATTTGTTTCGAGTTCTTCGATTTCATGCGCAAGTTTTTCATCAGTAACTTTATCAAAAGCAACAATCTTAATGGTTTGTTATTGCATTTCCAATTGTTGCTCTTCTATGTTGTTGATAAATTTACTCATTCAAAGTATCTTCATTGCAACAAACCAACCGAAAGATCACCTAGTCTATGGATATAAAATGTAACAAACTTGATCGACTTGTGACGTAAAAATAAAAAGCTCGTATTTTGCATATCTTCATGTTGAGTTAACTTCTACAACGCCTAACTTACTTGTTCTTGTTCCACGACCGATATTGGATTGAACCAATCACATCGAAATAACATCACTCGTAAACCGATATAACCTACAAAAATGTCAAATATAACTCAATATAGTCAGAATGTCTTAAAAGATGTGGATAACAAAGTTTTAGAGTAGTAATTAAACTTGGACATTCTAATTGAAAATTTTCCTTCAAGATCCTATAAAAATCTAATTCGATTGGTCAATTCACAGTAGTTTTCACCTTTCACGCATACACTATAGTTCATACTTGACTTCAATTTCCCTATGTTTGTAAGTGTGAAAGTTGTAACCACGTGTAAAATATATTGATCAGGTCATAACGTTTAGAATCGATCCTTAACAAGATCTTGTAACCACAATGGATGATTGTCCATCTCAATCTGCATTACAGAGGAAAAAATCATCGACAAAGCGTCGAAATATTATATAACATAATTTATTTATAGTTATAATATCATTTACTTTCATATTATCTGATCCATTTTGAGATATCTCTTTCTTTAAGTTCCTATAGTTGATATTTATCAATGTTTAGATATGTATTCTTCAATATATCATCAAATATCATGTAAAATGTTATAAAATTCTGTAAATGTCTCAAATTGAATATGTATACGCAATTAAATCCAATTATATAGTTATTGTATGTTACCTTTCAAAAGGCCTTGATATTCATAGTTGAGTAAAACATATATCCGATGTGGAGATCCTGTTGTGATAGCCAAACATCTTTTGCTTACCAACAGTTCAACCAATTACATCGGGTACTGGATATAAAAATGTCATGCCACCACCAAAATATCTATCTGTATTCCTACTTCGCGTTTGAACATGTGGCTCGTAGGAGTAAGAAGTGAAGAGCGATATTTCTTCATTTACATATTGTTCCATAATTAAACCCTATGGACCTCCTAATAGTCAGATGTTCCATAACATTGAAAAATGATGGTAGAACACATCTACACTTAAATTTACATAGTATAATAACTATGTTATTTTTTAGTCTACGAACCACATCTACACTTAAATTTCTTACACAAAAAATCTCGAAAAAAATGTCAATACTTGAAAACTTGAAAGTATTAGTATATTTAACAATTAATTTAGTTAATTAATCATTAATATTTAAAAAATCAATCATACCTCCAATTTTTTCATGTGAATATATATTGAAAATAGTCTTTGCATGAATACATGTGAATCGTGACTTTTCATCCCTAATAACTTTTTTCCATGAATGTCGACGTAACTTCCGATGTTAGACGCATAAACATAAGGGAATTTCACATCTTAATTCAACCATTTCAATAATTTATATTTATACCCATTCGACAAATTGAATATCAAAGCCAGAGCTTTACCTATGTCACTTATATATAACTCCTCCATGAACAATACTCTTCTAGATCGTGCGTGATTTAATGTTATCATATATCTTTTCTATGATATTCAGTATCGTGTCGATATATTACCAAAAAAAAGTTTCTCTATGTTGTTATTGTACCAATTATGAGTAATTCCATAAACACCATTTTGTTTTCTCTGCGTTCTATACCCTTAGAAACACTCAAACAAAAAATCGTTCATACAAAATCTATTCAACGGTCAAAATTAGAGAAGGAGATTTCCGCACAACCATATTCCTGTTAAAATTTCTCTTATTAGGCCATAATGTATAATCAACAGAAAAAATGACGATGACAATCAAACCAACTAATCTTTTGTCCATAATTCAACCGAAAAGTATATGTTTCGTTCATGCAATACATACAAATCAATTGACTATGCGTTATCCATCCAAATAATATAACATAACCTGAAAAATCACTTATTGTTCATATAAGACCATCCCATAACAAACAAATCTGTCGCTTTGAGACGTCATACGCTTGAACTTCCTTCCACAATTCTTTTAATTCATCAATCAGTGGATAAAAAATATATCCAAACTTCTTTTCGAATGATAATACATGAGAATCAATATTGTTAACAAAACAAAAACTCCATTTACATGCACATATCAGATGATAAATGGTACGATATCATAATAACTGACCACAAAGAATAATTCCTCTCGAAATTGTAATGTAAGAAATGCTACCAAGGATCAAAATAATATATAACATCTTCGAATGCATGCTTATTCGGAATGGCATATATGCAACATATACACAATATGTGAAGTATTTATTACTAAAGGCATGAACACTAAGAAACTCAGAACAACACTAATGACTTTCAGATTAAGGCCATCTCTTCAAAGACCACAATATGACTCAAAGGAGTTCAGAATCTATACAATGAACACAACAATTGCCAATGCAAGGCTGTGAAAAAGAGTTCATAGCATTGAGAAAAAATGGATATACGTTCAATGCATGAACACATTAGAGATAATGTCTCTCTAATGAGTGGCTCAAGAACTAAACAGCCGTTTCCTAAGAGATAGCATGAATCAAAGTGACATATTTTCGAATCTTCCGATTAATCTTCGAAGAGAAGGTTTCAAAATGTGATGGGCGATAACCCTTTCTGAGTAATGTTTGTTGATTTAGTCCTCAACTCGTAGATGGAAGTACTCCTCTAGAATACCTCTAGGGGTCCTACCAAATCCCTTGGCTACTTCTTCCATTTCATGAAGTTTTGCAACTTCCTTTTTAATCTGATCCAATCTTCTCAAGACCATAGTCATTAGGTAATTTGCATCCGTACCTGAAATTCGTCGTGAGAGTTCAGACTTTTCTTTCTCAAGTTGCCTGTACAGGTCGTCGAGATATTCCTTCTGAGCATGGAGTTTTTCTTCTGCAATTTGGTACTCAATTTCTTGAGCCCTTTTTAAAGCCCGTAGGATCTGACAAATTTCTTCCTCAAGTTTGTGCATTTCGGCCTGATGATTGAATGGTATGGGTCCAATTGGCCCTCCATCCTGTAAACTTTGGGCTGTCTTGGTGTCTTTAACATCTCCATTGTCAGAGGTATCTGCAACTAGAGAATGATGGAAATATGTTAACATGAACAGAAAATGTTCCAATAAGGAGGAAAAGATGGATAAAAAGATTAGTGTTGACGCAAATGATGATCATCTATAGCATAATAGAAGGAAATATACCTGACAGGACAGTGAAAGCATCCACATTCCATATATCTTCCAATTTTTTTCCACATTTCAGCTGGATCAGGTACATCAAGTGTTCACAAACTTAGTTTAAGGAAATCCAGTAAACAACTATTCTTTTTCCGTATAAATAATCATATTCTTACAGAACCAACTGCACCCCATGTACCTTGATGACAGTTGATTCAATACAGTCCAACAAATGTTTCGCCTTTGCTTTCTTTGAACCCCGCAGCATACAGATGCCAAGGTTTAGGATCTTCTCGACATCACCATGAGATTCAACTGTCTGACATATTTCTAGGAACTTGCTAACATGTGGAATTAGGTCCTTTTTTGTATCACATCGCCTGCAATAGTATTCGGCATCCAACCCAATGCTGCCTCCAACTGTTCCAGCCATGTAAGCTCGAAGAGCACAGTTTATATGAGCAATATGTCCACATATATAACCCTCACGAACCTCGGCCTCACATTTGATATAGCTATACCCTCCATGATCTAAGCTTACTGGTTTGCAGCAAAGGATACAGCAGCAATCAGCGCAAAAATTAGGTTCACTACAACAGATGTTACATGGCATGATGGGTAAAGGAGGGTTTTCTTCGCAAGGAATCAAACTCCTGCACTTATCATTACTAGCCTTACAAACCATACAAACAGAGTCCTTATCATCCATAGGATCTTCATCTGAGTCTTCAAATGGTAGAGGTAGAGGTACAGGTGATCGAGTGCGCTTGAAAGTTTTGCCTATCAAACACAAACAATCACAATGCTGGCGAGACATTTCAATTGGTAACCAAAGGAAAAAGACTAGATCAATGAACCTGACCATGATTGTTTCTGCAAGGAATTCTCCAGCTGAATAAAGCAAAAAACTTTTCGGCATCCTCTTCGGGAAATACTGCATGAATATATCGTTTTACGGCAAGCCTACTGGGAAATCCGCCACCTCGCCGAGCAATATCACCACCGGAGGGCAGATGCTTAGGAGGTCTCCGAGCAATATCACCACCGGAGGGCAGATGCTTAGGAGGATAAAGGTACCTATCCATAAAGTAACCAGTGGGGGTTACTCTCACCCCTACCTTCCAACGCCATGTATCTCCGGGGCAGGGCCAATTTTCAGGAGCATATGGCAGACCCTCACCGGATTCCATTGGTTTAACTGGTCGGAGTTTAAGACCTGGCGGCACGTCGCTGCTAGGTTGATCGTCATTATCAATTTTCATGTTGTCCCACGTTATGCTAGCTCGAGGGTCGATTCTACGAACTGCAATCTCTGATACTCTTAGAAGCTGAACTAAACAACAGAATGCAACATATACACACAAGTTCCAATTACAATGGGGAATAGGTTGGACAGGGTTCACAATTCATCGGTCGAGTAATAGGAACAGTGATACTCCATCAATCACAGATCAAAGCAAACGAAATCGACAAGGCTTCAAGAACAAGGGAAGGGAAGAGAAGAGAAGAACGTACAGGTTCTTCCGGCAAAATCGACTTCGCAACGAATCAGAGATTACGAAGAACTCAGCTAGGGCTTGTATCGTTCTCGCCCCATGAATCGGGGGTTGAATAAGCAGAGATTATAGGGCTTTAGAGGGAACCGAGGCTCAAATCATTACATTCATTTTCACATCAGGGCGTCATTGGGCTTAGATGTGTTAGGTCGGATGGCAGGGTGATCTTTGTGTTCGTCCGTTTGGTTCTATAGATGAATTAAATTGAATATAAACAAATTCTACTAAATTGAGATTGTGTTGTGTCAACTAGATGAGTAATTATTCGAATTGATCCATATCCAAATCAAAATTTATATATTAAAAAATAAAATGTTAATACAAACAATCAAGTCGTATTATCCAGGGATTATAAGAATTTCTATAAATAATAATCAAATTATAACTAAATTTAAATTGGTTCGGTTTTATAATGTTTCAGTTCGGTTATATGTATAATGAAGGATAACAAAAATAAAATTTAAACTCTAGTTGAGTCGGTTTGGTTTTGGTTATTATTCGGATTTTGGTTCAGTCTCTTCAAATATTACATGAAATCACGTTATATATAAAAAATAAAAAAAATGTAGAAAAAATGAATATAATTGAATATCACGGTTAAAATAACTTGAAAATTTTTAATTTATTTAAGTTTAAAAATTTATAATTTATTAAAAAATAAATCTAAAACTTCTCAACAATTATATAGAAAAACATAAACGAAGATGACACAAACATAAGCAAAAAAAATTTGAAGTTTCCTTGACGAACTCTATGGGTGAAGCGGAGGAGAAAACCAACGAAAAAGAAAAAAATCACGTGAAGAGAAGAAGCAAATGAGACTAGAGTTTTTTAATAATATATTTCAATAACCGTTCGGTTAACCGATGTTTTTCAGTATTACCCAAACCGAACCAAATCCAACGGATTTTACATTTTTATACCCGATCGGATATTTTAAATATATCCAAACTGAACCGGAATACTATAATTCGGTTCGGTTCGATTCGATTTTTAAAACCAGAATCATAATGTCCAGTCCTAGTATTATCTAAAGTAATATTCAAAAATATTAAATAAATAATTTATTAAATATATAGATAAATATATAAAAATTTTAATTTTTGAGATCTAATTGTCGATGATATAATTAAATTAAATATAATACATCACAAATACAGTTTGAAAATGATCCTTAAATTTAATATTCATCACAAAAGTTATTTGTCATTTTTAAGTATCATTTCGAACGAGAATCTCAATTATTTGTCCTCATTCTCTCGCCAAATCACTCGTCTATCGTCGCAGTGCGCTCGTCTTTCCGTCGTCCCAACCCACTCGCCTAACAATAACACATGAGTATACTATATTTTATATAGTTACACACGCGAGGAGGTGTGTTCTTGTATATGGGGTAAAACTCATATGAAATATATTCATGTTTGATGTATTATCCAGATGTGTTTATTACTTACATTCGTTATTATTTTGTTATGTGTAGTGTAAGATGAAATCTTGTACCGCAAAAATTTATAGATATAACCAAAACAAATATCCAATCTCCATTAGAGAAGCTAAGACACAATTGGAGGACAATATTGAAAAGATAACTTAAATCTCAATATCATTCAAAGGTTTATGATCATTTTGAGAAAACAAAAGATGGATCAAAATCTAAATGTTATCGTTGTTCAAGATTCATTAATTCTCGATTACAAAAATATACCACAACTGGTGCGATGTTTAACCATTTGAAGACATGATAAAAGGCTGGTTTGGAGATACCCGATGAAAAATATGAGGGAAAAGTGAAAAGTCAAGTAACTTTGCATGATCGTTTTAAAAATAGTTGATGAAGTAGATAATGCTCCTTTTTATGTACAATTTGATCCTGATGCATGTCGTAAGGTTTCAGTGAGAATGATAATTATTGATTAGCGACGTTATCAATATGTTGAAAAAACAAAGGTTTCAAGAATACTTATATGTATGCTATAACCTTTTTCAATACTTTTGCAAATAAATTTAGTTCGCGATTGTTTGAATATGTATGTGAAAAAGAAGAACATGATGAAAAGTTACTTCAAAGGTTACAAGAATAGCATTTGTCTCATACAGATTTATGGACATCTACTCAAAATTCGATTTATATAGCATTGATTGCACACTTCACTGATAATGATTGGGTACTATGTAAACATTTATCCAATTTTCTCTGGTATCTAATTATACCGGTGATATGATTGCAAAGACAATTGAAAAATTTTAATGGTGTAAAAATTAGATACTTAAGAAAGAGATTAAAAGTTTGGGGATGTGTGTATTGGATGACCACTATCTTCATATGCATTATGTAATACATATATTGAATTTGATAGCGAAAGATAGTCTACAAGATATAGATGCGTCTATTTTTCGAATTCGATTGGCAATTCATTATGTGAGATCCTTTTTCTATAAGATTGTCATGAATTTGAGTGAAATCACATTTTAAGTTGAAGAACGTGTCCTAAGGACAAGCACTCACTCAAAGTCTTCCCAAATACGAACATGACCGGCCAAGATATTCCTTCTTTCCATATCACACGCCTTTGACCGTCTATTCTTTACAAGAGCCATCTCGTTCCTTTATTCATCTAATGTTTTCTTTATATGTATCGCCAAAAAGAATATCATATGATGGGTTTTCACCTTTTCAGTTATAATATATGTTTTTCAATTTATAGTTTCAGAACTACGATAGAAAATACAAAAAAAAAACGCATAATATATATGTATTTGGATCTATAATTTCAAAATTAGGATAAAAAAACATGAAAAATGTAAAATGGGGTATTGAGGTAGACCCAAAAGGAAATAATAGTTAACGATCATGTGCTTGAATCATGAAAATGTCTCCAATGGCTTCAATGTCCCTACGAGAGAGAGAGAGACCCAAATCCAGTCACAATTCACAGATTGTGTCAGAAATGCCAAAAAGACAAAACATGAGATGATAATGAAGCAAACAAAAGAAACGTGTCTCAACAAAATGACACCATTTCTAACTTCTAAAATTTATTAAAAATTGGTGATCATATCGAGATTTTTCCGTTGCTAATTACATATAATTTCTATGTGGTTGTGACAAAATTTTGTCACAATTGACGGCAAATTTTTTATTTTTTTTAAAAATAGGGAGTTTTGTTTAATTCATCGTATATTTCTCTAGTTCAATAACTTTCATATAAATTATATTTTTTTAAGGTTGGATTGGAATTGGAAATCAGTATAACGTGTTCCTATCCAAAGGTCTGCTCGTCAAGATGTACTTAAAATTTTTACCAATTTTCTATAGGCATTAATTAGTCACATTTTTGTGATGGATTGGCCATTGCAAATTGCGACCTTGTTACCGTCAATATTATCATCGAATTTGATCCCAATGTAGAATATGTTATGTTGTCCTGCATCAATTAAGATATATATTATAGAGTAATATATATGATATTGGATAATCCTAAACTTTCGAATTAATTTTTTAGATTACTTAAATTCAAGTTCATATTTGATATGATATTAAAATATATGGGCGTGAAAGAGAGTGTTATGTTGTATTGTTTCGTGTTAATTATGTCATATCGATTAGGACATGAACTGTAGATTTTTATATCTATGGTATTAGACAATACGGATACTCTTACACCACATTTTATGATTAATTAGATTCAAATCCATATTTAAAAACATCTCAAAACCAACAAAAAGTATAAGATATGTATGGACTATCTCAATCCATTTTAGGGTATCTCTAGACCTTCATTCTTCGTCTTTCTAGTCTCCATCGGAATATAAATGATAATTTAGCATAGAAATCGACCCTTAATTGATGAATATTTACATGGTAATATATAGTTTTTTTTTTTGGAAAAACAACATATTCCCCTCTCAAAAATACTATTTTAGTCCTATTTCCCCTTTGATTTTGACAATCATCTTATTTCCTCCTCGATTTTTAGTTTCTATCCTATTCCCCCCTCAACTATCAAAAATTTGTCTAAAACTCTCTCCATTATTTATCCGTTAACCGACCCGATTTTGACCCAATTTTGAATTTAAATTTGATCCGAATTCGACTCAATTTTGACTTGACTTAACCCGAATTTGTACTTAAATTTGACCCGAATTTTTACTTGATTTTAACAAAAATTTTAACAATAAATCAAGTTAATTATTCAATTAAATCGATTTACTTGATTTAATTGATTTCGATTGAGTACGGGCTTTTTACTTGAAATCAATTTTTACCCAAATTTGACCTCAATTTTAACCCAAAACGATCCAATTTTGACCTAAATTGTGATCTCAATTCTGACTCGATTTTAACCGGGATTTTTACTTAATTTTGACTTAAAATTTACTTAATTTTAACCAAAATATCAACAATAAATCATGTTAATTATTCAATTTAGTTGACTTCGAGTCAAAGTTGAACACAATTTTTTAATTATATCAAAATTGGATCAAATCGAGTAAATCAATTTGCCCCGATTTTGACCTAAATCCGATCCAATTTTGACGCAAATTGTGACCCCAATTTTGACTCGATTTTAACCCGAAATTTTACTTAAATTTGACTCGATTTAATTTTAAATGTTATATTTTAGTAAATTAGATGTGAATTTACTACACACATAAACAATAAATGTTAACTTTTAGAAAATTTCATAAAAATTAAATTACTTATTCGATTTAATTAATTCGAATCAAAATTGAATAAGATTTTGTTAATTGTATCAATTAAATCAAATATATATTCATAATTATAATTTCTAATTAAATTTTAATAAATTTCTAATTAATGATTTTTCTTCCATTACAACTAGGTATGGGCAATCCGGGTTTCCGTCCAGGTTCCTCGGGTTCGGTTTGGTTCAAATTCTTCGGATTTTGAAAAATAGACCCGAATTGAACCCGAATGATTTCGGTATGGATTCGGGTTATTCCGGTTCAAAAGCATTGGATGCGAAATAACTCGAATGACGGTTCAGATTTAGATTTTTCGGGTTTTATACATAATTTGGGTTATTTAGCTTAAAATTCTTTGAATAATTTGTTTTTTAATATAAAACAAAATAAAATTCTTTGGATAATTCGTTTTTAATATAAAACAAAAATAAAGATATCAAATATAACATATATATATAATATATCAATAATATTTTTTAGTGTTTATATATTTTTAAAATAAATTAAATTATATGTTTTATTTTATTTTTAAAATTAGATTTTTCGGGTTACTCGGGGTTTGCCTGAACCAGACCGATCTGAATCCGAACGGGTTCTGAAATTTGAACCCATATTGGTTCTCAGGATAACTCATATTCCAATCGATTCGGATTGTTCGGGCCGGTCCGTTTAATTGATTTCAAATAAAAATCGTGCTCGAAATTAATTAAATCAAGTAAATTGATTAAATTGAATAATTAAATTGATTTATTGTTAAAATTCAGGTTAAAATTAAGTAAAAATTCGGGTCAAAATTAAGTATAAATTCGGGTTAAATCAATTCAAAATTGAATTAAAATTAGGTCAAAATTGAATCAATTTCAGATCAAAATTAAAGTTAAATCCGGGTCAAAATTGGGTTAGAATCGAATCGGTTAACGGATAATTAACTGATAAATAACGGAGGAGTTTTTAGCAGATTTTTGATAGTTAAAAGGGAATATGATGAAAATTAAAAATCGAGAGGAGAATAAGACTAAATCAATATTTTCGAAGGTGGAATATGTTGTTTTTTTCTTGTAGCAGTGAATATTAAGGAAAATATGAGTAAAAAATGAAGAGGGAAAGGTAAGTTTGATTGGTACCTCCACAAAACATTTCCTCTTTGCGTCACTGAGGGGACCCTTTGGGTGTCGTCGAGGACGTGCCTCCTCGTGAGCTCTGCTGTAATGGCAAGGACAATCATTGTTCATGTTCTCAACTTTAATTCCATATTATTTATATTTATATATATATTAAAAAAATATATCGAACTCAATGAATATTACATTCACCGAAAGAGAAAGCCTAACTATTTGGCTGCAGCTTTTTGTCTCTTTGTATGCACAAACTGTTAAAATTTAACACAATTTGATCTCAGATTAAATGTTTGGCATCCTAGTGTAAATGTAGGACATCTTTTATTTAGGGCTTTCCAATTTGTTGCATCTGCAATAGTTTTACAACTTTACTATTGTAATTATAAAATCGACCTGCAACAGTTTTATATATATATATATCACTTTATAAATATCGTTAAAACTTAACATAATTAGTCAGTGATTAACTTTTTTTTAATAAATTTTAAATTTTAAAATTATACGATAAAAAATAAAACATAAACAAATTTTCATATCTATAAAATTTTTAAAGATTTATTAATCAATATAAACATAACACTAACAAATAAAAAATTAAAAAATTTTAATTCACATTGAGTTTTGTTCCTCTCATGGATATTGATTGAAATTTTAAAATGATTTTTACTTGAATGAAACTAATACATAATACATCCAAATTTTATAATAATCACATAATATATACAAATTATTTGTCTCAAAATTTTCACTTAAAAATGTATATTAATAATAAAATAAATTGAAATGGAGGAATAAAAAATAAATATATACAAATACTTTTGTTTCTCTTTTATATTATTTAATAATTATTATTATTTTTATTTTTATGGTTTCTTTCGTTCGAGTGCTTTTTTATGATATCTTTCTTTTTTTCTATTTTAGAAAAATGAAGATGCGCAACAGGCGAAGGTAGAGATGAGCAAATGTTAAGGTGACAAACGAAGGCTAAAGGGAAGAGCGAAGACAAAGAAAGATGCAGACGAAGGCGACGGCCAAGATTGAAGGCGATATAGTCGAAGGCGAGGAGCATAGGCAAGTGAATGTCGTTTAAGGCAAAAATCAAAAGTCGTTTGGTATATTTTAAAGAAAACACCAGTTTGGATTGGTCAACAACCACCTAATGGTGATGACTATTTCATTTTCTGGATGATCACGAGCCGTCTAATGCCTAGACGACACCAAATCAATAGTCCATACCACAATTTAGAAAACTGATCATTATATTTAGAACATGAATCTCTAATATACCAAGATTTTAGTTATAATGTCTATTGATCATAAAAACATGCCAAACATCTTTTTAACATTTTTTCAGTCGATATGACAGTAAATTTAGATTTAAATCAATCTTAAAGTTTATTTAAATTTTTCAGTGGATATGATAGTGAATTTAGATTTAATCAATCTCAAAGTTTATTTTAATTTTTTATCGAAAGGTAATATAATAAATGAATTTTAGATTTAATTCAATAAATTACTTAATAAAAAATTTAAGTTGGTTTAAATAAAATTGTTAAAACATATATTAAAGATTAACTCCTAGCCTTGAACTATGCATGTTACATGTATACCATTAGGTTAAAGAATGAGATATAAATTATTATCGTCGAGATTGCATTTATACCTCAATTTCTCGATGATATATTAAAATCTGACTGATATATATATATATATATGACAAACTAACCCACCTAATCCACTTGCTGAAAGCTCACCACGTTCTCTCTCTCTCTCTCTCTCAATGTCAAGAATCTTATGGAAAAGCTTCCACCTTTGCTTCCCAACTAACCTCACCAAGTGCTCATCTCCGCCGTGTCTCCCCTCCTCCGTAGCCGCCGACGATCTCGACGACCCTAACCCTCCCTCTCTCAATATCCTCTACCACCACCACTCCTCCTCCTCCACCACCATCACCTCCCTCTCTGCCACCGCCGCTGCCACTTCCTCCTCCTCCTCCTCCTACGAATCCGACACTAATTACGATATTGCCCCTGACTCTCCCCCTCCTGATTTCGCCGCCGTCTTCGCCTCCCGTCGTTTCTTCTTCTCCTCTCCCGGACCCTCTAACGCCATTACCGACTCTCCCCGAGAACTCTCAGATAGTTACGATAATGCCACTACCACCTCTAGGACAGCGAAAAATAATAAGAAACAGAATTACGATACTGCCACTGCCGTGACTACAACGAGGGCGACAGCTTTATCGGTCTCGCGGCTACTGAGCGGAGGAGCCGTCTTGATGCAACACGTGCATTCTCCGGATCCATACGGTGATTTCCGGCAATCGATGCAGGAGATGATCGATGCAATGGACGGGACAGATGCCGAGATGGCGGTGGAGGGGTACGAGTTCTTGCACGAGTTGCTACTCAGTTATCTCTCCCTGAATCCGAAGGATACGCACGAGTTCATCATCAGGGCCTTCGCTGACATTCTCGCCTCGCTCTTGTCGGACGGCCGCCGGAGATGATGACGTGGCATTCGCCGGAAAATTGGGAAAAAAGAAGATGAAGAAGAACAAGGGCTTGTATTGCCGCACGTGACTAGTACGTGGTTGTATTTTTTTCCCTCGGATAAACTTTTTAGGTTGTCAATGTTGTTTGTATTATTAATTAATTTATTTATGAATCGGGTTGTGGTAAAAAAAGAGGAATTTTAATGTTCATGCATCACGACAAAATAAAGTAAAATAAATGTAATTATTAAGTAATGATAAAAAGGAAATCGAGGGAGGCGTGGGGCTTTGTCTCTCGATTGCATGCATGTTCCATTGCTTCTTTCTTTGTCGGTTATTATAATTTTCGCTAATTAAATCATATAATATTTTTTACAATATGGAAGGAAGGTAATTAATTACTACTAGTAACTGGTCTTCACACTACATTTGAAATTTACATGTTTTTTTTTTTATCTTCAAACACAAAATCATCATGCCACATTAGGTTTATAAATCTACAAAAAAATATGGATTCCGAATACAAATATATATCATAGTTTTTAGTCTATTTTGATTACGTTTTATTTTTGATTTTATATCTCTTTGCAGCACATATATAAATCATAGTTTTTTAGTCTATTTATATAAAATCATTTTGTTAAATATGATCATAGTCACCAAGGAGAAGCAATCTACTTCTAAGCTCTCTTTCTCTCTATATAATATACCATATGGTATTGGAGTAGTTCCAACATTTTTGTCTTACATATACAAAATCATGTATATATATTACAGAAAACATTATGTTATATTGTTTTATGCATTATTGGTTAAACGTATGTATATATGTGATATTGAACAGTGGTTAAACATATTTATATATGTGATATTGTACATTGTATCAAAATATGATTTGTTATAATTAAATATTCTAAATTAGCACCAACGACTTGTAGGGTTGATTTCAATTGTGGAAACGTATTTTTATCAACCCGATTTTTAGATCTAATCATGTTCGAATTAGTTTTTCACGGATATTCAACGATGAAGAAATTAAGAAACAATTTCGTAATACCTGTCGTTGAATGTGCTGTCGTCGGATGGGAGACTTGATAGCACAAGTCCTCTACATGTATCCACGCCGAGATCATGATTGCTTTGATGTGGAAATCGGAAGAACGAAAAACTATTTTCGTTCTTCGGTTTTTCTTTTCTGACGGCTAGGGTTTCTAGGTTTAGAATTGTGTGTTTAACAAAAACCTCGTTTTCATTTATTTATAATTATTAACCTTTTAATAATTACAAGTTGAACCCATATCTATTCAAATATTACATAAATGGCATGAAACTTTCAATCTCCCACTTGCCTTTACGTAATATCTCAAATAGTCGAAATACATGTATCTCCATACACATACTTGCCCGTACATCTTATGTACTAAACCAAAAGAAAAATCAAATACAATTATATTCTTCGGTGCTAGCGGATGAATATAACTGTATCCCACACTGATTGTCTAACAATCATAAGCAGATACCGAGACACTCGTATGCGTGTGACCTCGTAGGTTCATCACTAAGCTGGTAGTCAATTAGTCTCACTAATTAACTAATCGAGGTTGGCGTCTAGCAACACTCCTCAACGGCCAGATAGTGTGAAGTAACATCCTTACTCTGTAGAAACCATGGTGAAAGATAAAATTATTATTTCCCTCCGTCTTTAAAGCTCCGGATAATCCTAGGACATGGTCTTACTGTCAAGTCCTAATAGATTATCAACTATGTTTCATGCCTAACATAACTGACTGGTGAATGATCGCAAGAAACTCCTTTCTTCTCTCATTCAAATGCCCTGGCCAAGGTCTTTTCAGTCATTATGTTGTTGACAACATAGAGCTCAAACTCTTTACCTAGAATTGACGGATTCCATCTTGATCAATCACTAACTGAACAAACATCTAATCATTCCCAATATCCTTTCAACTTATATCCCAAGACATAAGGTGTCCAGAATCAAAGAATGGTAGATAACTTACCAGTTACCATGTTGATCTCAGGTCTAAGGAAATTATAATATTTCAATCCTTCCAGAGAAATTCCTATTGACAATTCAATGGTAATGTAACCATTAGGAATTCTCCCTTAGGGTGAGTTCAATGATCACATCTCTATGTGCATCATCCATACATGTGATTTAGTAAAAGAGATCTACTAATTTCTATCAAATAGAAACCATCACATCCATGTTGATCTATCCGGAATACTAACGTCCAATTAGTTATCCTATGATCAAGAACGATTTAGATTAAGTTTTACCAAAAATTGACTCTCTTTATCATGATCTCTATCATGATGAAAAGTTTCTAAACTTAATCATGGACTCTATCATACTAGCTATGAAAATATATACACATATATATTTACAAATATCATCAAAATGATAAAATAATGCCATTTTATTTATTTATAAGTGTTCAAAATACAAGACATAAAATAGATCTCAAATAGTTATAACAATTGTACTATTCCTAGAACGAATTCCAGCATGCCATGTCTTTCAATCCAATCTTCAACTTGTGCTTGTCAAACTCATTTGAACCAAGCGCCTTTGTGAGTGGATCTGCTGCATTCTCTTTTCCTTCTACCTTCTGGATTTGAACATCCCACGCTCAACGATTTCCCTTATTAGATGGTACTTCCGCAGAACATGCTTTGATCTTTTATGAGATCTTGATTCCTTCGCCTGGGCTATTGCCCCGGTATTATCACATAATAAAGGAACATGTTCCTTTATCGAAGGCACCACACCAAGTTCAGTTATGAACTTTCTCATCTAGACCGCTTCCTTAGCAGCTTTGTAAGCCGCTATGTATTTTGCTTCAGTAACCGGATCAGCTACAGTAGCTTGTTTGGAACTCTTCCAACACACTGCACCCCCATTGAGACAAAAGACATACCCCGATGTCGATATGCTATCGTCCTTATATCGGACATAGCTGGCATCCGTGAACCCTTCTAACTCTAAGTTAGAATCTCCATAAACGATGAATTGGTCTCTAGTCCTTCTCAAGTACTTGAGAATGGTTTTCACCAATTTCCAATGTTCCTCACCGGGATCTGCCTGATACCAACTCGCTACACTTAGCGCGAAGGCTACATCAGGTCTCGTACATGTCATGAAATACATGATGGCTCCCATTGCGCTAGCATATGAGATCCTACTCATGCGTTCTATCTCTTCTTGTGTCTGAGGACAATCCTCTTTGGAGAGAGTGATTCCAGTGCCTATCGGTAGATAGCCTCTCTTGGAATTTTCCATCTGCGATAGTCCAAGCAACCTCCTTGATCTATCTTTATAGATCTTTATTCCCAGAATATAGGTTGCTTCTCTCAGATCTTTCATGGAGAACTGTTCGGATAACCAAAACTTCGTCCCTTGCAATGCCGGAATGTCATTCCCTATAAGCAATATGTCATCTACATAAAGCACAAGGAAGACAACCACGCTCCCACTAAACTTCTTGTACACACAAGGCTCTTCTTCGCATCTAACAAAGTTGAACTCTTCAACTGCCTTGTTAAAGCGAATGTTCCAGGTTCGAGAAGCTTGCTTGAGTCCATAAATGGACCTCTGAAGCTTGCATACCATATGACATTGAGTTGGCAACGTGAAACCCTCAGGTTGAGTCATGAAGACTTCTTCCTGGAGCTCTCCGTTAAGAAAAGCTGTTTTCACGTCCATCTGCCAAATCCCATAGTCATGGAATGCCGCTATCGCAAGCAGAATCCAAATAGATTTGACCATTGCCACAGGGGAGAACGTTTCTTCATAGTCAATCCCTTCTCATTAACTATACCCCTTGGCAACTAGACGAGCTTTATAGGTCTCTACATGCCCGTCCGCTCCAATCTTCCTTTTGTAAACCCATTTACAACCTATCGCCCGTACAACCTATCGGTCTGAAAGCCTGTGAAGAATCAACCAAAGTCCATACTTTGTTGATCTTCATAGATTTCATCTCGGATTCCATGGCTTTCCACTATTTCTCAGAATCAGGGCCTTGTATAGCCTCTTGGAAAGTCAAAGGGTCGTCATCTCTATGACCGACCACATCCTCTTGCACCATCAGGTTCAACCTGTGCTGGGATATCTTGTTGGGCTTGTTCCTGAACCGGTTCCTGAACTTGTTCCTGAACGGGTACTGTCACTTCAACATTTGAAGATGAAGCGCCGGAGCCTAACACTATATCACTCAGCCAAGAACGCTCATTTGACATCTCATATCCATGAGCTTGCGTTGCCTTATCGGGTTCTTGAATATCGTCAAGAACTACTTCCCCATCATGAATTCCTTCATCAAGGAATTCCCTTTCAAGAAAGGTTGCCGTTCTGGCCACAAACACTTTGTGTTCAGACGAGTGGTAGAAATAATATCCCATAGTTTCCTTGGGATAACCTATGAACCTACATCTGTCAGACCTAGCATCAAGCTTGTCTGGCTGAAGTCTCTAAACGAAGGCCGGACACCCCCAAACCTTGATGTGTCTCAGGTTTGGTTTCCGTCCCTTTCATATCTCATATGGAGTTTTAGAGACTGCTTTAGTGGGAACCTTGCTTAGCAGATAGACAGATGCTTCTAAAGCATAGCCCCATAAGTTCATTGGAAGATCCGTGAACCCCATCATGGATCGAACCATATCTAATAAAGTCATATTTCTCCTTTTGGACACACCATTATGTTGTGGTGTTCCGGGAGAAGTCCACTGAGACAAAATCCCATTTTGCCTTAGATAATCGACAAATTCATGACTAAGATATTCTCCGCCCCGGTCAGATCTCAATACCTTGATACTCTTTTCACTTTGTTTCTCCACTTCACTGCGGAATCTCTTGAACATTTCAAAAGATTCGGATTTGTATTTCATCAAGAACACAAATCCATATCTCGACATATCATCAGTGAATGTGATGAAGTACGAATATCCACCCCTGGCTTGAACCCTCATAGGTCCACATACATTAGTATGTATCAGTCCTAGGAGTTCTGTAGTTCTCTCCGGTTCCACTAAACGGAGATTTGGTTATCTTACCAGTGAGACATGACTCACAAGTTGCATAAAATTAATAATCGAAATGGCCGAAAAGACCATCTTTATGCAACCTGTTTATCCTTTTCTCGTCTATATGACCAAGTCTACAATGTCAAAGAAAAGTCTAATTTACTGAATTATCTTTCTTTCTCTTCAAACTAGAAATATGCATGTTAATCATATTAACTTTTGCATTGGGTAAGACATAACCATTTGCACATAATTCATCATTATGAAAATAGAGCAAATTTTATTATCGAAGATTGTTTTATAACCACATCTATCAAACATAAAAATGGAAATTATGTTCGAAACAAATTTCGGAACATAGTAACAATCTTCTAAAACAAGGTCTTGCCCGAAGGCATACAAAGAGAAATCGATCCTACAGCTAATGTCGCAACGCTTGCATCATTCGCAACTTGTAGGTTGACTTCACCTTTCTTCAACCTTTTATTGATTCTCAACCCCTACAACACATTACTGATGTTAAAACTACTACCGGTATCCAATACCCAAGTAGAAGAATCAATAGTAGTTAAAGAAATTATGAAAACATTTTTCATGTAAATCTTACCCTCTTTCCTTTTGAGAGTGTGAGGTATTTCTTACAATTTCTCTTCCAATGCCCTTTCTTTTTACAGAAGAAGCATTCAGCATCAGTTTGGTCATATCTGCCCCTTTTGTCCTTGGGTTTGGTCACACCACCCTTAGGCCCATGGGGCTTCTTCTTGGGCTTTTGTTGCCCTTGCCCTTCTTGGAACAAAAGCCGACCATCATTACGGCACTAGATCCCTTAGACATCTCGGACATTGACTGACTTTCATAGTCAATCAGTTGGTTCAGCATCTCATGCAGATCCATGTCCATCTTGTTCATGTTAAAGTTAACAATGAACGGTGAGAACGTCTCAGGTAACGGCTGTAAGATCAAATCTTAAGACAACTCTTTGCCCAGTGTGCACCCCAACTTCACAAGCTGTTCGATAAGACCGATCATCTTTCGAACATGGGGTCCCACCGGAGAGTTCACAGTTAGTCTAGACTTGAACAGAGCCTCCGACAATTGATATCTTGTCGTTCTACTCTGTGCACCGTACATCTTCTTAAGATGTGCAATGATAGAGCTAAGATCCATATCCTCATGCTGGCGCTCTCATTGAGGCTAGGATGATACACTTTGCAGTGTCAAGGTCATCCTTTTGCTTTATCCAAGCGAGCAAGTCATCCTCATCGTCATCAGCAGGAGATTCCTTGATAGGATTCTCGATCACATCGAGTAACTTCTCCTACTTGAGGACAATTTTGAGGTTGCGGTACCAATCATCGATATTTTCCCAAACAAGTTTGCGGACATCGAGAATGGCACATAGAGAAATGGAAGACATTATTCGGAAATCTAGAAGGAAAATTGCAGCATTTATTAGAACATTTATTTAATCAAATAGATATGAACTTTCATCTAAATGATTATTTTACTAACTAATACTACAGTAGTATTCAGAAATCGTATTTCTTTCAGTAATATTTCCTGAAGTAATCATGCATAAGCCCCTGGTAGTCAGGTCGTTTCTTATGCATATTAAACATGTTGATTTTAATATGGCTCTATATCACATAGTCACCTGGTAGTCAGGTCGTTCCTATTGATATAGTTGAGTTCATCCTTCAGCTCATGGTCGGATAACAATTAAGTTTATGTCCCCCGGGTAGTCCAGGTGTATACAAAAACTAATTGAACCCTCCCACTAGACATCTGATGTCATAGATGTATGAATCGAATTCTTGAACTACATGCCTCCTGGTAGTCAGGCCGTACCATGTAAACGAGAAGGGGTGGGCACCCGCGGGTACCCGCCAGAATCTTAAGACCCGCACCCGAACCCGTCCCGCACGGGTAATTCATTTTATTACCCGTACTCGTACCCGCAAGACACGGGTACCCGATTTTCGGGTACCCGCAAAAACCCGCCATAACTTTCGAAACCTGCGGGTACCCGTCCGTAATTAAAAAATAATATAAAAACAAAAAATAAATTTCAAAATCTCCCATTCACATTCAATATACATTCAATATACAATATACAAAATAAATTACATAAAAATCACAAAAAATAGACACCAAATATCATAAGAAAATATACAAAATGGTAAGGCTAAGATCAAGACAATCACATTAAAACAAGTCCTTTTACCAGAACACTAAAGATAAAAGTAGCTGAGAATAGCTCGAGTCCTCTATCCATAACCACCTGCAAAATATATCGGTGTATTATCAGTAGAACAAAATTACACAGAGATGGAAAATGTAATCTACGTATATCCTACAATCATATATCCTCTATTATGTCCTCTAAAACTAACTCAAAATATTAATGCTCGAGAAAGGAAACTGGAAAATTTGGAGTTCTTTGGGATCGAATAGACAAAAAAAGCAAAAGGGAATTGTGTTCTCCACAAGGATGACATGAACAATATAATCAAACACTAAACATACTTATCAAAAACTATCTAACTACATATATTATGCCCAGAGTAAAATTATACTTACAAGAAGTGATACAATTCCCATCTTTGCACAGATCCCCAGAAGTACAACCAGAGATGCAAGTGAAAGCAGTCCTGATAAAATTTGAAACATATATTTATGGAATGCTTCTACACAAACTCAGAGAATCAAATCTAGAGATTAGTAAAGGAAAAGAGTGTGTGGCCATTGCATTTGTAAAGAAGCTGAGAGCCATCAGATAGAGGAACACCGCGGATAACTCTGCTAGGCGTGAGACGGAGAGAGAGAGGAAACTAGGATAGCAGAGAGAGAGGAAAGGGGCGTGAGACTGTGAGAGAGAGAAAGGGGATAGACGGCAGAGGAGGGAGGCGCCGCACGAGGAGGAGGGTGAGAGAATAGGGCATCTGTAGAGGAGGGCGGCACTGCACGAGGAGTAGGGAGGCGCCGCACGAGGAGGAGGGTAAAGGAAAAGGGAGACGCCGCACGAGGAAGAGGGTGAAGGAGGAGGGAGGCGCCGCAGGAGGAGGAGGGTGAGAGAAGAGGCTAGGGTGAGAGGAGACACTGTCTGGAAGGAAGTGGAAAGGAAACATAAGGTTAGATTAGGGTTAAGGGTATTTAGGTAATATAATTTTAAAATTAGGGGCATTTTTGTAATTTCTGTGGGTACCCGCGGGTACCCGTTTATAAAATTAAAAAACCCGTCCCGAACCCGAACCCGTGGGTATTAAAATTAAATTACCCGAACCCGAACCCGCACCCGGGGGTACGAGTAATTTTTTGCGGGTTCGAGACGGGACGGGTAACGCGGGTTTTTTGCCTACCCATACCTCCTGGTAGTCAGGCCGTACCATGTAAACGAGAACCTATTCAAAAACACCTACGATGAAGGAAAAGCCTAATGATAAATAATTTATCGTTTAAGAACTCAATTATGAATTAATATTCTTAATTTTAATATGACTCTACATCACATAGTCACCTGGTAGTCAAGTCGTTCCTATCGATATAGACGAGTTTATCCTTCAGCTCATGGTCGAATATCAATTAAATTTATGTCGCTGGGGTAGTCTAGGCGTTTACAAAAACTAATTGATTCCTCCCACTAGACATCTAATGTCATAGACGTATGAATCGAATTCTCGAACTACATGTCTCTTGGTAGTCAGATCATACCATGTAAACGAGAATTTATTCAAAACGTCTACGGTGAAGGAAAAAACTTAACGATAAACAATTTATCGTCTAAGAATTCAATTATTAATATTTTAAAATTAAAATTCAATTAATTTTAATCTTAAATTATTTTTTTCGCTCCCGGGTTACGCAGGCACACGCGATTCACCCGCTCGGGCGGTAAGAGGCGCTAAGGTTTCTGAAACCGAGTCGCCGCCACCTCCTGATGCCACCGCCTCTCGTTCGCCGGACGCCCGCTCCGGGCGTGAAGACTCGCCGGCGAAGGCGCCTCGGTGCCGCCG
>CM071863.1:2115111-2173974 GCA_036759665.1 Gynandropsis gynandra | reverse complement strand
TGCGCGTCCTGTGGTGCTGGAATGGTGCCCGATCGGGCATGGCATGTGTGCCCGCTCGGGCACAAGGCAAATGGTCGGGCAAGACAGCCCGAGTCGTGCAAAATGTTCTGTCCAATTGGCCGTAGGTTTTGCCCGATCGTGCAAGGGTTGTGCCCGACCGGGTGAGGCTTTTCCATGCTCAATCTCGTCCCGTTTGTCCCGTGATGATCCCCAAAGTTGCTCCTTAGCTCCGTGCATGTTCCTTTAGCTCCAAAATAGTCCAAATACGCGTAAAAACCTGTAAGAACATGAAAAGCACGAAAGCAAGTAAAACAGATACGGAATCATACGTAAAACATCACATATGTATCAAAAACGTCTCCTAAATCGTGCAAGAAATACGTATGAAAACGAGATGATCACGTGGTTGTGGAGATTCGTTTTTGTGCACGCGCGCGTAGCGCGCCCGTCTTTTACATTTTTTCGATCTAAATTTTCACAAAAATTTGAAAAACTAATCCTAAACATGCATCCAGAAGCTCTGATACCACTGTAGGGTTGATTTCAATTGCGGAAACATGTTTTTATCAACCCGAATTTTAGATCTAGTCATGTTCGGATTAGTTTTTCACGGATATTCAATGATGAAGAAATCAAGAAACAATTTCGTAGTACCTGTCGTTGAATGCGTTGTCGTCGGATGCGAGACTTGATAGCACAAGTCCTCTACGTGCATCCACGCCGAGATCGGGATTGCTTTGATGTGGAAATCAGAAGAACGAAAAACTATTTTCGTTCTTCGGTTTTTCTTTTCTGACGGCTAGGGTTTCTAGGTTTAGAATTGTGTGTTTAACGAAAACCTCGTTTTCGTTTATTTATAATTATTAACCTTTTAATAATTACAAGTTGAACCCATAACTATTTCAAATATTACATAAATGACATGAAACTTTCACGACTGTGGTATACACGTTTGTATGATCTATAGGCAAAAGAATTAAAAATTTTTTCATTTTATTAATAATCATATACAAACGCTTTACAAGAATTAATTGCTATTCAATTACGAAAAATATAATAAAAATGAAAAAGTTATAATGATTTCTATCTAGAATAGTGTGAAAAAGATAATAATTTCCTAATAAACACGAAGATATTATAGGAATTGTTATCTAGGATAATATGGAAAGATAATATTCTCCTAATACACCACGTAAGATGTGTCTCGTTTTCAAGACCAATCTTGAGTCAAAGAAGATCAAACGTGTCTGTGATGCGGTTTTGTAAGAGTATCCACCAACTCATCTGCATTGAAAATGTGAACAACTCTAAGAAAGGCCATCAGTGACTAAGCTTCGGATAAAATGATAATCAATCGCCACATGCTTCATACGGGAGTGAAACACATAGATACAATGCTCCTACATTGTCACAATAGATCACCGGGGAAGAGTGTAGCAAGACTCCAAGTTCATTGAGAAGAGAGGTGAGCCATCGAACCTATGAAATTGTGGAGGACACATACTTATACTCGGCCTATGTCGAGGATTTTGCTAGAAAGTGCTGCTTCTTAGAATACCAAGAAATAGGGTTGCATCCAAGGTATCCAATATGTGTCTCGGTCGATTTAAAATCATCGCAGTTACCACTCCAATCCGTATCTGAAAACAAATATAAAATGAGAGTTGAACTGTTGCGAGAGAGAAAAATACCAAAAAATCGTGTCCCTCCGAAATACGTTCTAACCTAATAATGATGAAAAATGTTATATTATATTATGTTATCTCAAATTTGTTATGACATAAATTATAGAGGTGTTAAATTATAGTGTTAAATTGACTATGACCTAAAAGATATAAATTACAATGGTGGGTTTGTTTTCGATCTTGGAAATACGAGTTTATAATTAGAAAAATATTTTTATATTATTTTAGGGAAAAAGGCATCTAACCCCCCAACTATCCTGCTTTACTCAAATTCCCCCCCCAACTATCGAGCACAGCCAATTCCCCCCCCAACTTAAATTTCGATCTTACGAGTTTATAATTAGAAAAATATTTTTATATTATTTTAGGGAAAAAGGCATCTAACCCCCCAACTATCCTGCTTTACTCTTACTCAACCCTGAACTATCGGGCACAGCCAATTCCTCCTCCAATTTAACAAATCCATCCGATTTCCCCCTCAACTATACCAATTCAGCCGATTCCCCCCTCCGTTATATAATCTGAATACCTACACTACGAGCATGAGGTTATCGGAATTGCAAGGATTCAGCCAACGAAAGATAATAAACCAATCAAATTATTTTGGTAACGGGAAATTCATGCTCATAAGTAGGGAATAGTTCTCTTGACACCTAAACACCCTAACCACAATAACATGCAATCTACCTCCCAATAGTGATTAACACGTAATTAGAGTAGCATTAAGCATGCAATCCTAATTTCTATATCGATTAACCGACTGGTCATATTCTCATCAATCGAACTCAATAAACAATGAATGGTTCTGGATTCATAATCTAAGCTTCCAGTTAAAAACTAAATCCTAAATCATTGAGCGGACAACACAAGTATAGAACATTCATCGAAATGATTAATGAACCGAAATACAAGATAGCATTAAAAGATCTAAGCATTAATGCATAAGCATAAGCATCCCTTATAAAATCAGTGTCCCTCATCCATCACTATAGACTTACTCACTCATAGGTTCTGATCCAAAAAAGGAGAAAACAAGACTAGACATGACAAACAGTAAGGAATATGATGCCTCGGACTTCCTTATCTCATCACAGGTGTTCCGATGTTATCTTCTTTGTTCTCAACCTTCTCCTGACCTTCCAAGCAATCTCCATACCAATTTTACCAAGAAATATCCATACCAATTAAGCCATGCATACGTGAGACACCTTTCAAAGACAATTTTTATTGTTATTCTACGCTCGGTTTGTAAGACGTTGGAGTCGGGAGGAAAGCTTTCAACTTAGACCCAGATTTCCAATTGGCACACTCATAAGGTCTTCTAACCTTAGAGGAGTGAAGAGGTTGTGTTATTGAAGAATCATTTTTTTCTTTTTTATAATGCATCAACTCTACACCCAAACCATCAAGATCAATGACATCATGTCAATGTAAGGCGGAAATAGCTAGAAGCTTATTCCACTGACAACAGAATGTAAGTGCGTGGAATCATAAGAACAAAAAAAGTAAATCTAAAAGGTGTCCCACCTAGCAAAGATTGAACAATATACACGAAGATATAGACACTAGCCAGTATCTAAATGTCCTTTTCAGTAGACCTATGCTTTTGTTCCCGATTCGACAAAGTCGCACAAAAATGACTAATGTTCAAAGTCTCGTACTAGATCTCCAGTAAAAAAACCTAAGAAAAGAAAAAAATGACCTAAAATGCTGAAATCATTAAAAGAAATCTACGTCTAATCCTAATTGCAAGCATATCACTGAAAGAGTACTTCACCCCCCACCCCAGACTTGAACGAAACACGGTCCCGGTGTTAAAATTCTTTGAAAAGAACTCGCATGCCAAAATTCGAGAGAGGATAAACAAAGTGGATAATATGTACACCTTTTGTATTTTACTTTATCGAGTGTGTGCTACAACTAAGTGTTATACACGTTGACTTTACTTTAAGCAATATCAAAATGAAAACCTGTGATAAGAGTCACACAACTGAAAACAGAAAAAGAAAATGATACATCATAGTAGTTCATAGAGTACAAATACGTGAGAAAAAAGAGATTTAAGTCCTAGAAATAAAAAAAAAATAGAAAAGAGAAAAACAAAAAGTAAACTAATCCTCTTCCTCCCCACCAAACGTGGTCTAAGGGTCCGTGGAGTGCGATGAGGTCCCCTGGTCGGTTGGATAGTAGAACGGCTGAAGCTGGTAAGGGATGTGCGGATGGTAGGGAATGCCCGCCGTGTGGTAGTCCTAAGAGATTGGGACATAACGCTCTATGAAATGTTGCATGCTCAGCCGCTAGAATCGTTGAACGGACTTCGCGATGTAGTATGAATGTTGGGTGGAATGCTGGTTTAACCATTGTTGCTTTATATACCTTGCTGCTTCGAGGTCCCATCGCTGGTCCACCATGAAGGATTGGTACCGGCTCTCTTCCGCGGTATACCTAAGAGTATCAGAAACACCCTCCATTGAGGAAAAGTCAAAACGAGGTGCATGGTCTACCGGTCGGGCATGTGGCTGAAGAGGAGAGCGTCGACTGCGCTGTCGGGAAATCCCTGGTCTTAGTGCAACGTCTGCTTCGTCTTTGTTAAGTTGGGGGGGGGGGAATTAGCTGTACCCGATAGTTGGGGGGAAGGAATTTGAGGCAGTATAGTTTGGGGGGTTAGATGCCTTTTTCCCATTATTTTATGATCTTATATTATTTATAATTTAAATTTTCGAAATAATTTTAATATTATTATTTTTAAAAACAAAAAGTTACATTATGCAGGTTGGTTGTTATAATCCGCTAAAGTCTGTAGATTATATTGAACTAAAATTTTCAAAATTCATATAAAATATGAATTAGGTTATGCTAGATTAAAGTTAGTTCAATTTATGGTGGGTTAGATAGATTGGATTAATTCATTTAACACTTTTAATAGATTATAAATATATATATAATATTAAAAAAATAAATTTAGTTAAATCCAAATGCCAAATGTATAATATTTGGATTATGGAACAAGATAATGGTTTGACCTATCCTTTTAAAAGAAACTTGAACATGACATGGATGAATGTTTGAGATTAAATAGATATGTAAATAAAAAAGGTAACATTAATACGTCCAAAAATATTTGTGTGAATTATTGAACTGAAATTGGTACGATCAATGCAGCAAAAAGCTTAAAGCAGACAGCATAGTGACAATATTTTCTGAGCGTTCGTCTCAAAAAACACACACAGAGCATTCCACATCGATTTAAGCTCCCTAATTGCGTTTATATATTTACTCAATGCTTTAATTTTTGTCTTTAACTCTGTAAATAAAAATGTCACTGTAAAAGCATTTTAGATTTATTGTAATTTTTCTCTTCTTTTTTGGACGGCGCATGACATATAATTTAGTTTTATTAGTTTATAATAAGACAAAAAAAATCCTATTTTCTAAAAATAGTTTTCAAATATTTAACATTTTATGGATTTACTATCCATTTCTTCTCCGTAATCTATATCTCATTAAATATAAATATTTTTTTAAGACGGAAATTTACTAGATGAAACTCTTCTGTTAAATTAATTTATCTTTGATAAAAAAAATAAAATAATTAATACTTTCTTGTTTCTCCATTATTTTTCATATATTCGCAAGAAAAAATTAATCTCAATATCTTGTTTTTTTTAGTTTCGATGAGATCTAATTTACACATAGCACAATGTGAGACAAAAACAAAAAAGGGGAATCCTTAGAGGCGGATGTTGGCTATAGTCTATGGGCCAATTCAACCATATAGTATACAATAATGTATAATTATTTTATAATTATGTCTATAATTAATCCAATCAAATAATCAGAAGCTAGTTGGTTTAGGTTAAGTCAGACGATACCTTTTGTCCTTATCTTCTAAAGGCTCATAATTATGAAATAGAATTAAACATAGCATGAAGAAACTGAATATATTCTAATTTAATTGAATATATATTGTCGCTCTTTTAATAGTAAATTTACTCCTTGGTTATACTTTAAAAAGGGTTATATTTGAAAATTCAAATGTGGTCTAAACAAATTAATACTATGTTTTCTTATTAACTTTCATGATATTCATTTATCATGTTAGTTTAATAGGCAAAAAAATATAATAGTATTATTTATTTAAATTCAAATGGTTACGAATGGATAAAAATATTTGAGATATCTTTCTCTTTGTTTCATTGAAATATATATTGAATTATTTATAAAACTGTCACACTTAAAAGAGATAGTTTATAATACCAAATCAAAATTTAGTAAAATAGTTATTTCCGATGGAAAAATTCCCCGATTTTCCGCGGCTTGTCTCCAACTATGTGCAACCACATGGTTTAATTGATGTAATTAATTTGAAATGTATATGTGTATATATATATATATATTAACGTATCGTGTGTGCATGTGTTTGTGTGAGTGAGTTTATATACATGTGTATATATAATATAAACGTATCGGTTGTGCATGTGTTTGTGCGAGTGTATATACACGCGTATGTGTTTATGCAAGTGGAGTGTATATACATGTGTATGTGTTTATGCAAGTGGAGTGTATATACATGTGTGTATGTATGTGTATATACTATATGCGTGTGTATATGAGTATATGTGAGTGGAGTGTATATACATGTGTATATGTGTATATGTGAGTGGAGTGTATATACATGTGTGTGTATTGTCTTTAATTCCATGTGTTAGGTGAATGAAATGAAAAATATTATGTATCTATGTATATAATGTTTCGAGGTATAATCATCTACCATTTCAAGAAATTATGATCGAATACGAAATATAATCATCTACCGTTTCAAGAAATTATGATCGAATATGAAATATAATTATTTCCGTGAAACTGATACATTTGGATAAAATCGTGAAAATATCATAAAATATGAGTCTTGAAGTTCATAAAAAGAATGGAATGGATTCGAAGTAATTCAGAGTTTACATCGTAAAAATGTTATTTAATTTTCGGAAGTAAAAAGCTCTAATAATACATAAACAATTTAAACTTTAATAAATAATATACACATAACATAATCTTTTTTATTGTAATTATATAGAAATTTCAAACAAAGACGTGTGTATGCGTATATACGAGGCATATAATTTTAGAGTGAAAGAGAGAATTGATAAAACAAAATTGTGTGAATAACGTGAATCCCAATATCATATTTCGAAAATATAAAGAAATTAACCCAAAAATAATTAGAATTATATTATATAACTTTAGAATTTTAAAATTAAATGGGATCATGTGATCCGAGTCCCTACATGGGTTTAATATGTCTACTCATTATTAAATGCACCCATAAAAAAAGATGTCAATCAAATTTATCATAAAATTATTAATTAATGATTGAGAATAAAATTAATTTTTCTTTCTTCTATTAAAGTGTCTTTATTGTATTACGGAACAAAAGCTGGAATAGCTCAGTTGGTTAGAGCGTGTGGCTGTTAACCACAAGGTCGGAGGTTCAAGCCCTCCTTCTAGCGGTCTCTACTTTTCTTTATCCTTTTAATTAGGAAAAGTCTCCGCGCGATACGTGAGATGATGATTTGTTTTTTTTTTAAATAATTGGAAACATTAGCTATAATAAGTAGAAAAAAATATATTAAAATAAAAATATTAAAGTTTAAAACAATTACTAAAATAAAAATAATAAATTAGTCGTGATAATATTGAAATAATTTGACGATGCAATGTTTAATAATAAAATAATAGACCTCACTCTTAATAAATTTTGTTAGAAGAGTGATCAACGAAATTTGTTTACGAATATTCTTGGTTAACGTATTTTTGCATGATTAATTGTTTAATTTATATTTGCATTTGTAAAATAATTATGTTTGAAATTATATTGAAATAACAAATATATTATTGAAATTGTTTAGGATTCTGAATTATCGAAGTATTAAACGAAGACATATATCATTGCAATATTTAATTGTTTCTTCTCCATGAACTTAATTGTCTCCAACAAAGAAACACATAAAATTAGTAGTAACATACAATTATTAATCTTAAGTAATTTATATTAATCCGTACGAATTGATATGTTGGAGTAATTCGTTCATATAAATTTTTTCAAATTGACAACTATAGATTGTATCCTTTGTAAGATGTCAATTCTTGAATCCTTTGTGATATATATAGGGACATTGAAGGTTTGGTGCATGCCAAACATACCGAAGCAACAAAAAGTATACTTTTATCACACAAAAAAACAACAACTCTTAGGTTACATACCTTGAAGCATCTCAAGTTTACGATGAATACGTAGGGATTTGTTGCGTTTACACCAGGAAAAAGAACTGGATAGTCATTTTTTAGAACATAAAAACATAAGTGAGGATACATAGAGCAAACAAAAAATTTTCTTTCTTACAAAATCACTAAATCATATCATCAAAATAAAAAAACTTCAATGATCGAGACCATGACATCAAAAAAATATGGCTAACCTTTAATTTTGTTCTGCATAGATGTTTACAAATATCTATATGCATTTATTTTCATAGAAACCATAATAGCGGCAAGATTCAATTGATGGAAACAAAGTCGAAGACTTTTTTCCATCTCTTTAAGCTTGTAAAGACATACATAATAATTTACCTCTTACAGTAAGGTTGTACAACTAAAAGGCCCAATAGGGTTATCTATCGAACCGACTGATTTTCAGATGCAGTAACCTTTCACTATCAGAATCGTCTCCAATTTTAGGATGAAACAATCCTCGCCTCAGATCTTAGAGATCATGTGAAGAAAAGTAACACATTATTTTCATTCCGAAGGACTAAAAAATAACCATATTGGTTTATTGAAGCATTTTTCATACAATTGATGGTCAAGAATTTTGAACTTACATGGGTTCACCGAAAGGGATGGTGCTTGGATTCAAGCCGAAAATGATGGTTTTAGGATTCAAGCCAACAACGATGGGACGTGAATTGCATCATTCGAGTAGTGATACGAAGCATTCATGAAGGCGGTATGAGGAGAAACAAATCTATACCTTCTCAAATATAAAAGGGACAACTTGATCGGTTGGAATTCGACTTTCATTTGAAGATCCGACATAAGGAGAAACGTATCCATCATCTCCTTTGGATTATTAGAGCTACAGAGGTCATTCGATAGAATTCGAAGAGGAGATCGACATGAGTGTGAGGTTTCGATTCGACGACGGCGAGAACTCTATCTTGTAGAGATTAAGAGAACATGAGAAAAAACCGGTTGAACTTCTAAGAGACGAAATATGTTTTATTTTTACTCATCTAATTGTTTAATTTTCTGTATGTTTAATTTTTTAGAGATAAAAACGTTTAAATTGAAATTTTTATTTTTACTCATTTAATTGTTTGTTTTTTTACATGTTGAATTTCTCGTACATAAAAACATTAAAATTGATATTTAAATAATAGAAAATTTAATCAAAAATATTTAGATGGATATTTCATGAATGATGTGAATTTTCGTATTAAAAAAAATAAAATAAAAAATTGGTTCTACAGTTTGCAACAACTTTTATATATACGATTTATATTTATATTTTCGTCCACTTGGAGGTTAAATTCGTCATTTATCCAGAGGAATCACGACTCTCTCTCTCCCCTCATCCTCCACCAGTGCGAAAGCTGCGACATTTTCCGTCGTGAATTCAGGTTTCATTTCGTGCAACGCCATCGGAATATTACTCGACGGTAATCGGAGTTCTTGCCTTCTTCTTTCTCTCTTATTCTTCTTCTTATTTTTTCCATTTTCTGAGTATAGATAATGATGCTGAGTACGTCTTTAACTTAATCAGACCGGAGATTTATGGGTTTTCTTGTCGCCGCCAAGATTTGCTGTCCGAATAACATTTCCAGATATGTCCATGAAGAAGTGAAATCTAAGCATGGATGTAAGTGAAACCCATTTTGCTTATCCACCAAAGGTTTTAAATTTTTGTCCAAGTTTGTAATTTTGAAGGCCTTGAGTAATCCTCTACACCGACCTTTTGAAGTGTCGTTGCGACCGTAATCTGGAACGGAAAGTTTGAGTCTTTCTGCAAATAACTTGTGATTAAACCCTGGTGGTGAAGCGGCATGGATATTTTGATTGATGGGCACTTTGTTTATATGGTCATGATGATGTCTTTGGTCGTTTTTTACTTTCCGACATTACAGATCAAAGGCTTCAAGGAAGGTGTATTGGGTCTGTACAACGTGAGGAATCTGTGTCCGGTCGTCGTGGGTTTTTGAACTGCGTCGGTGCTTCTTTTGTAGCCATGAATGGATTCAATGGTGGGTTATCAGCATTGGCAGCCATGGGAGATGAGAAAGATGAAGGAGAGGGACAAGGAATAGTTGGTGCTTTAAAGTCTCTGTTTGATCCTAATGAGAAAACAAAGTCTGGAAAAGTACTGCCAAAGGCTTACTTAAAGTCAGCAAGAGAGGTTGTGAAGACACTCCGTGAGTCTCTGAAGGAAGATCCAACAGACATTACAAAGTTTAGGAGAACAGCTGATGCTGCCAAGGAATCAATCCGTGATTATCTGAGCAATTGGAGAGGCCAAGAACAAGTAGCCCGAGAAGTCTGTCTTTTTTTGGAACCCTTTAACCAATATTTTTCATTGGATGAATGAATGATATGATTGCTGATCTGTTTGCAGGAATCATATGAAGAGTTAGAGAAAGCAATACGATCTTTGGCGGCATTTTACTCAACGGCTGGCCCTTCAGCACCTCTTCCAGAGGAAGTCAAGTCTGAGATTCTGCAAGATCTTTCAAGAGCTGAAGAGTTCTTGTAAAAACATTCAATTCATATCTGCGTAAAGATAAAACTGGCCGTGGATTCAACCTCTGAATTCTTTTCTGACAAGTCCCACATGGGTTCAAATAGATTCTATCGTGGGGTTTGTAATGACTCTCAAATATCCTCTCCTCTTAACAAATGGTATCACATAGGTAATCTACATGGGTTCTTCACAAATTAAGGCCTCACCCGTGGAGTCGCAATCCTTCGCAGACGCAGCGAAATGCAAAATTTAAATATCCAGAATTGTGTTGTTTACCTTTGCGTTTCGGTGTATTTTCAATAAAATTATGAAAAATACCCTTCTATTATAATTTATATTAAGGGAATATAGCATACAAAATATCAAACTATTTTATTTTAGCCTATAAAATATAAATTATTATCTTTAATCTAAAAAAAATTTGTCTTAAAAACATTAATTTTAAAAATACAGTATACCAAACTTTTTAATTTTTGCCTATGAAACACAAATTATTACTCTAAACCTAATAATTTTGAATTTTAACATTTCGTCTAAAAAAACACAAATTTATCAAATTAATCATATCTATACACAAACAAAAACATTAGATCATATTTTAACTCTTTGAATTTTTAAATTTGTCTAAAAAACACAAATTTATAAAATTAATAAGTTAGTGTTTATAAGACAAAAAATATAAGTTTGGGTTTTTTAGGTTGAAAATAATAATTCATGTTTTATAGACTAAAATAAAATAATTGGATATTTTTTATGCTATATTCACTTATATTAATCGTTTATATATATATATATGCATGTGTATTATATATATTTAATAATTTTTAAAATTATAAATTTATTTTAAATATTTAGAAATTATAATTAAAAAATGTATACTAAATAACAAAATTTAAATAGATTTTTTTATAATAATTGACTATTTTGGTAATTTTGCTCAAAACGCAACTAGTCGTAGTTGTCACAAACACAACTATTCCAGTATTAAGATAAAATGAAACAAAACAGAAATATTACCAAACGCAAACTAAGGTGAAACACCAGTTAAACCCTGATTATCAGAAATCTTACATGGGTTCTTAACAAATGATTCTTTCTTGTCAGAAATATTAGACCATTTTGAGACAAGAATGGTTACCCAAGATACATTGAGCTTCCAGTCTATAGTAGTAATATAAATGAAGTACAAAAGGAGAAGCTTCAGTTCCTCCAAATTTGAACACGTACAATACAAATATTGTAAAAGTGATTCATAAGGAACAGTCATGTAGTGTAAGAATCAATAAGTAAGTGGAGTGTTGATTACCTTACCACCAAGAAAGAAGCAAAGCATGAACTGTCCAAACATATGTCCTCAGGTGATTGTCACAAGCTTTACTCTGATCCTCATTCTGCCTCAAGCACTGATGCTTCAGTTTTAGGCTTAGGCATAAGCTGGTGTAAAGGCTAAACCAGAGAAATATACGGTATACCTTACCAAAAAATGCTTAGGTTCTGAAACAATCTTTCCTTTTTCATGATACCCTTTCAACCACAATCAACTTTCAATGGACTTGTCAGAAAAGTTCTCACATTGGTTTCAGCCAAGCATCTTCCCTGCAATGGTTTCACTCAGGATCAGCAAACAAGTCATCTTTCTTTGCACTGTAAACCCTAATCAGCCAATTTGTTCACCGATAATGACTTGTCTGCGCCATCAAGACAACCGTTAGCATCATGCCCATTCTCCGCATGAACTTTAGACTGAACAGCTTCTATATCACGCGAATTAAGTTGTGCTGCTTGGTGGATCTTCCCGCTGGGTGCCACGGCGTCCATTTTCCCGCTGGAGGCAGGTTTCTCTTCATTCCCAGAATTTTCTTTCAGGGGGTGATGGTCATCTGATCCAAATTGCTCTAAAGCAGATTTCTCATCAGTTCTTAATCTTCTTCTTGCAGCTTGATCTTCTCCAGAGGTGCAGATGTCACCAAGCATGTTATTATTCCCTTTACAAGAATGAAAATCTGCATCCAATGTGTGTAACGGTTGGGTATTAGCACATGGGATTATGGAGCTCATCAATCCTCTGTAAGAATTAGGTAAAGAGATATTGTCTTCAACACCATAATCAACAGAAGCTTCATTATTAGCAGAGGCCTGTGGAAGTTCTTGAGCCCTTAAACTGCCGTCTGTTTCTATATTCGCATCTGAAGGAATGGCTTCACACGATGATCCAGTATCTTCACATGGAAGACCTGGCACTTGCTTCATCTGATAGGCAGAAGAGCTACTGTGATATTCTCTACCAGGAGAATGTTTAGGTATCGTGCTCATTGTCGTCTCAACTAAAGCAGGAATCTTTTCTTCATCAAAGGCGACAAAATCGTCGCCTACAGTATGTCTAACACATTTGTCATTCACCTTGTGGGAGTCAGCACCAATTTCAGCAGAAGAGTCACATTCATATTTCTTTTCAGTCTCTGTCTCGTATGTAATAGCGTCCTCGTGTATAACTAAATGATCACCTTTGTCTTCCAGGTTTCTGAAACCTGTCCCAAAAACAATTCACAAATTAAAATGGTAACGAAGAAATGGATCGCAAGGGAAGAAAAAAGTGTTGCATTAGTTTTTACCTGCGGCCACGGAAGTATTTCCTTCAACCAGCAATGGTTTTTGCAACATATCTATTCCAGGGAATACCAATGTATTCAAGGACCTCATTTCTTTTTTAATTGAATCCTCCAAAGGACTGAAACCGAAATTACCAGTCCATGCATGCAAAAAATCTGGAATGGCAGGTATAACCAATTTCTCAACCTTGAGGAAACGCATAGCCTTTCACAACATAAAACGAATTTAACAGGTTAGACAAGAGTTTAAAGAAAACAATATAAAAATAATGCATCTTTCAGGATTGTAGCAGATGACAATAGTTCAACCAGCTCACCGATTCAATAGCATCAAAAAGCCGACGGCACATTCCTTGACGCCTATATATGTGTCGGGTTCCAATGAAAGGCATCTCAGCCAATTGTGTACCATGGAACCTAACAAGGAAAACAAGTAAGGACCTCGGAGTTGAACTATAATAGAATGAACTAAAGTGTGAGATGATCCACACATTCATTTGTGTCCATAAGCCTATATACATTGAAAGCCCTAGTGCTACATAGAAGATTATAATTATAGCTGATTAAATGGGCGTAAATGCTATCAGCAACCATTCTGAACAAGCTGGAGATAAACCAAAGGCAGGCAACAAAGTATCATACCAGATAAAGATTTTATTGAAGAATCAAATGGGAACCAATACAAGGACTGTTCACAGCCAGAGTGTTCCCAGTAATGAGTTTATGTGAACTTCGAACATAAGGCACCTTAATCTCAGGGAAAGTTCTAGTCACTGCTTGTTATTGCAGTGCTAAAAGTCACAAAGTTGACAAATATCATGCACAATACCTGAGAGAAGCAGCTGAAATTATTTCATCTCCCCTTTCTAGGATAGCTGTGTAGAAGCCAGTGTAGTTAATCCGATTAAAGTTTGACCTGCACAGAAAAGACAGTAGAGAAGAGAATCAAGTTTAGACCGCAAAGAGAAGCCAATTACATCCACTAATCGTATCATGCACATGCAGCAATCCTAAGAAACTAACTCATAGCAAACAACAATTGGTTAAACTCTGAGGATCAAACTATTATCAATAGTAAAATATCAACCTCTATGTATAAAAAGACAGCTTTTACTTGAATGTTTCACAATATCTAGAAGACACAAAAGCATCTTTACTAGGTTCAGTTCACTTTTCTAACCATGTATACACCACTCACTTCCTAGGCTCCCAAGCAAACCAGACTAGCAACTCTGGGATAATCGGTCATCCAATTCAATGCTTGTATATTCCTTACGTAGAGCAATCGATTCGGAAACATTCTCGTGGAGGATATTTTGAAGACAGATAAGAATGCAGCACTCACCCAGAATTATAAAGGACATTGCGAATTAGATTGACTCCACTCCTTCTGTCAACTATTGGTAAAAAGCATTCATCCATTATAGACAGTCCAACAGCGAGCTTTGAATTAATTTCAATCCGTTCTGCAAAAGCTTGAGGATTTAAATCTGCATCAATATCCACCCTATGAATAAGAGACCACGAAAATCCAGCTTTTAATTCATTTTTTACTCCGAGATACTTCTGCAATTTTCCAAACAGCTGCAGAAAACAGTAAAAAATTTAATTAGACAATCCTGATATACCATGAAAAAAGAAACTGATACAAGGTGGTATACCTGTGATCCTGATGCAAAATTACTAACCAAATAGACAATCAAAGCTCAAGCACTCAACAGATGCTAATCATATATGTATATATAGAACTTGTTAGGAAGGTGTCCGAGTTTTGAGAAATCAGCACAAATGTCAAGAGGAATAGTTTTTACTTATGCTTCTGCCTAACAGAACTTTCTACTTGGAGCATAAAACACGATACATGCCATACATGACAACACTAATTTCAGACAAGAAATACGGAGCTAAAATTTGGAGCAACCTTTTCTCAGATATTCAGACAAAAACAAACATCCTCTGTTGTCAATTTCCGATTATAATTCCTGGGAAACCGAAAAAAATTATAACTCAATCAGACATTACCTCGAAGCACTTTGGCCCACAAAAAGAAGGAACTGAACAAACAGATTGAACTTTATGAGCATCCTTCTCACTCATGCATAGTTGGTGATCTACAAATGAGAAATCAAAACTCAATCAGAACATTACAATCACTTGAAACGGACCTTCATAAAAGGGAAACTTAAGCCCAATAAAGGCAGCATTTTACATTTTTTCTCACACATGTTGCAACAAAGTAACGGTATGAAATTCCCATCCTTGTTGCTAGAGTCCGCGGCAGCACCACAAAATTTGCAAGTACAATTTGGACAATGCCAATCTCCCAGGGGAAGGGACTGCAATAAAAACGGTACAAATATCTTAGAACACACAAACATACCAAGGAACTGAACACGTTTACACAGAGAACTGTAAAAGGAAAGACAACTAAAAAGGTTAAAAATACTTAGCTAATCCAGGATATTAATTCTAGGTTACCGAATACGCAAAACATTTTAATAAATCATACCTGCATACCTAGGCAGATTTGGTGATATGTTGATGGACAACCATCACAACAAATCAAATCTCCACCATCTCCACAAATACCACAAGTATCATCATTTGGATCGTCACCATCAGTGTCCACATGGTAGAAACAAAGATTCTCCGCATCTTCTTGCATATTCCATGCATTACTTTGGCATTGAAGAAGAGAAATGCCAGATTCCAGATAAATATTTTGAAAAGGCTGGTGTAACTTGCTCCCAGCATGAATCTCAAACCTGGAAAGAGAAAGGATTTTACTGCAGCAACCACAATGAATCCCATCTCGTGTTATCCATCCCTCCAGCATCACCTTTGTACGGCGACGATTCATGTATTGTACCTTCTGGCTTTGTTGGGCAACTCCAGAATCAATCAACCACGAAAGCAATGTCCTTTTACCAGAGTAAGGACTGAACCCATTTATCTCTGAATTCTTTTCATCCCTGGAACTACGCACCAACAAAGTGCATCTTCCAAGTTTGTTGCTTTTTCTTCCATTTAGTTTGTGTGAATTCAATCCACAAAACGGTCTTTCATTGTTATGATACAAAGAGCTTTTATTTTTTGAGTGTAAACCAACCACATCCGTTATTCCATTTAATCTTTTTCTCGAGGACTTACCAACCGACTTTACCAGCGAACTCGACTTCTCTTCATGAGCATCACAGTTCGTTATTCCTTCTTCATCTCCATCAGTTTCTTTTTCACTATCACTGCCACTGGTATATTTTTGTTGTTTCTTCATCATCCTAGTCGTGATATTCTTTTTTGTCTTCCGAGCTAACTTGCTCAAGATATCCTCTGATATCGAAGCAACTGCAGCAGCATCTTTTCCAGATCCGGCATCATTTTCCTCATCATTTAACTGCTTCAAAAGTGCATCATATGCCTTGATTATTGACCAGTAGGCTGTTCCTGACGGATTTACATATACAGCGTCCACGTAATCTTTGTTTCTTCTAGGTCTATAATCTATCGTCCAGCCTGCATCAATAAGCATTCCCTTAATCCGCTCACGTAAACGTTGTTTCTCTGTTCCACCACCACCCTTTACTTTTCTTTCTTTGATTACGCTAGGTTTCAACGGTTCACGAATCGTTTTTCCCAGTTTATAATTTACCATATTTTTGGATTTACAACGTTCTGATTTCCTCTTTTTCAATTTCATCAACATATTGCTGTCGTCGGAATCTGAATCATCATTTCCGTCACTTGAATTACTAGATATTGGTTTTACTAAAATATTCTCATGCTTTGGTGCCTTCATAGAGGAGACTGGTTTTTCATAAAATTCTGCTCTTGGACCGATTGAAGCAGCAGGAGTGCTCTTTTTATAAGGACCAAGAGACTTTGAACCACATTCGATTCCCGTATACTTCAGTTGTCCAAAGCTCCTCACTGGTTCATCCATGGTCTTCTTTTTGTTTACAATCACCTTCAAAACACCGTTTCTTCCCTGCAACCTGACCGGCTCATCAGAATCAGAATGGCTAGTGCCATTCTCCTGAGAACTAAAACTACAGGTGCCATTTATGTACGATTTCTTTCTCCTTTCAAGAACACTGTCTCTACCTGAACCTGATCCCCATCCATTACCACTACCATGCCTCCTTGGGGCATCAGAACTTCTGCTACTCACCCCAACACTGACACCATCAAGATGTTTTCTCATCAGCATTGCACTTTCGAATCCATCATATTCGTCAAACTCAAAGACATCTAACTTATTCCTCTTCCTTGCACCTAAATCCTTGTCGTTCCTCCTAACAGAGTCATTATCATCCAGCTTTATCCTATCCCTCTTCATTTCACAGTCAACCCTTCTACGAGGAGGTTCCAGAAGCTCATCACTTGATTCAGAATCACTGGAAACTATTCTAGATCTCTTCTTCTCTTTCTTGCACTGAGAATTCCGCCGATTTCCCGAAGATGAACCAATCCTACCAACCCCATCGCACTTCTTCTTAACAATCAAACAACCTGAAGAACTCCTACTGTTTGCAACTACCCGTGAACTCTCACCCGATCCACCACCACGTTCCATAAGAGATTACTGCCGAAATCGAAGTGAAGCTCAATAATTCCGATTCCGCATAAAAAAAATCCCCAGAGAAATCAAAACGTAGTGTATAAAATCGAAAACATCTTAGTCGATAAAGCCCAATAACCCACTAAATAGCCAGATCGGGGTAAAGGAAAACAAGAAACCCCGATGTTCTCGGAGAAACAGAACCGTATTGACAAAAGGCGCGGAATTTACTTCAGATTCGGCAGAAGTTTCCGGCGAGCTTCAAAGTTCCATCAACGCCGGTTTCCTCGGATACCGGCGATGTAACTACCCGGCGAGCTAAAGGATAGATACAGAGGAAAAGAACAATGATTATAAGGAGAGGGGATGTATTTATAGTTCCCGATTGAAAATTCACCCTATAGTTTGTGATTGGTCATATAAACCCCTTGTCTAATTGTATAATATTTTAATATTTAAAAATTTCCAATATTACATATATATATATTGTATAGTATTTAAAATATTTAGGTTCTTTGTTATTATAGAAAAAAATACGGAATGCATATTGAGTTAAAAAGATAATTAAAAAGTCGATATTTCAAAATATAGAAAGTACAAAATTGGATTTTATTTGTTTTTTCCATTTTTATAAATATCTCATATATTTCATAATAGGACTAAATATTATCCAAAACTTTATGAAAAATATATATTGAATTTTCATATTAATTTATATCAATTGTTAATTTGCAATAAAATTTATATTTAAAAAAACGTACAAATCTAAAACACCTCACAATGTAATAATATTATTAGTTTCTTGATCTATTTAATATTATTACTAAAAAAAATTCCTAGCTAAGCTTAGAGTGGACTGTCCAATGCACACTACATAGTAGGTTTCACGTAATATGATCGATTTCAACAATCAGATCATATAAATTCGACCGATTTGTTAAAAAAACATTAAATCATATTAAATTATGGGATAAAATTTCTAGATTTACCTACTTTACTTATTTCCCCCTCAAATTTCTTATTCATTCTATTCCCTTATATTTTGATCAATATATCCTCAAATTTAAAAATGTTGTGTATTTCGATCCAATTTAATCCAAAATTAAATTTGATTCTATTTATACTCAATTTTGATATTATGTATAACTAGAAAACCAATCCGTACGATACACGGGTTGAGAAAAAAAGAGATTGTTATTTTTTTTTATAATTGAAGTTTGTAATAAGAAATATGTTTTAATAATAGTTGTTAAAAATTTTAGTATAGACACATAAATAAAATTTGATGTTGTAAATATATTATAATCAATGAGAAAGTTGACAAAAGTATGAAATTAATAAAAAACCAACATGAAGAATGAAATATCACATGGAATGACAATGCGATTGTTTTAAGACAAAATAATATTCGGATGGTGATTATATTGGTATAGGTTGAAAGCACCTGTTAAAAAACCAAAGATATGTAAATGAATTATATTTGAAAGATAAATGTATTAAAAGCATGAAATAAAGATTATATTAATGTATAATAATTACCTTTAAAGACCACTGGAATATGTGATAAAAGAAAGTCATTGATCTCATCAACGTGTTCATTTCATGGAGTAAGTATTGCCCTTTCGGTGAGATATTCACGATTCATGTAATATTCAATGAAGTGTGGATATGCTGAGTCAGCAAGTGATCTGAATGGGTCCGTTGTGACTTTGAGCAATAATTTAGAATCAATGAGGATTCTTTCGCCATCACCATACGTATGAGCGGTCATATTCCGTTTAAGTGTTGTACCATTTCCCACTTCCAATAACCATTTTGCGAATTCAATCTCACGTCGATCAAGGCGCATATTTTGTGTTAATGTATAGATGTGACATGAATGCCATAGGTGTGACCGACTTAATGATGCTAACACTGTGTCTGTGCGACCTCCTCGAGTGACCGGTAAAATTTGTTTGAAATCACCGCCACGAAGAACTGTTTTTCCACCAAATGTTTTGTCATCTCCTTCCATAGCTATTGGAGCCATAATATCCTTCAACGTCTGATCCAATGCTTCAAAAGTGTGTCGATGTGCCATTGGCGCTTCATCCCATATAATTAAATCTGTTTTTTTCTGTAAATCTGCTAGCATACTTCCTTGGTTGATATCACACGTTGATCCTTCATTCACATTGAGAGGGATTTTAAACCGAGAATGCGCTGTTCGACTCCCAGGGAGAAGCAGGGCAACTATGCCCGATGATGCCACCGGTATTACAACTCTTCCTTCTGATCTGAGCTTCGAAATAATAGTCTTATATAAATATGTCTTTCTCGTTCCTCTTGGACCATACAAAAAAATAGCTTCCCTAGCTTCTGTTCAACTGATTCCATAACTGCCGTAAAAATATGTTGTTGTTCCTTGGTAATCGTTGCGAATAATTTCCTATGTTCTTCCTTTTCAAAATCCATATCGTATTGCATTTCTTACCTTAAAATTGTGTTGCTGATTTCATCCACTATGCTTTTATCCGGCGTAGGCATGCTCGGGTAATCTGATAATGGCTTATCATGTTCGCTTAGAATCTTCTGAATCTCTATTAAAGTGTATTCTTGAATCTCTTTATCGGATAAGCGAAGGTCGTTGAATTTGAATTCCTTTTTTTTCCTATTCAATATATCATCTGCCAAGAATTTCCAACAATCATTCCAAAGATCTAAGGATTGGTAACCTCACAATATAGCAATAAAGTTATGAAGAGACGTCGTAATTGTGATGGCATTGCCCATTTAGCAGCCTCATTCATCGCCAGGCGCCACTCGTTATCTCCGTCTAACAAACCTCTCGCAATTCATGCCTCTTTATAAGTGGTATATTTGACAGTATCGACTGTCTTTATGTCATCATAACTGGTAGGTCCTTTGACTATGTTTAGCAACATTCTAAGATAATATAATTCCCCTGAAGCTGGGTGTATGTTGACTATTGACTATGTTTGCAACATTCTAAGATAATATAATTCCCCTGAAGCTGGGTGTATGTTGACTATTCTACCAAGTGATAATCCTCTTCTCCGCCGAGACCAAAATTTATCAGAACTGTGCCAAACGAAAAGTACTGGGAACTCAACATACGTCAGTTCTCTAGCATCCTCTGATATTTTATTCATCTTCATCCATTTTGTAAACATATTTTCTTCTATACCTGGTCTGGCCATGACTCTTTCAAGATCTGAAGAATCTTCAAAAGTCAAACTCTGTTCATTTTCCAAATGCACCAATAATCGCATAACCGAGGGTTTCTGGTGGTGTATGTTGAAGGATAAGATGCGCCAAACTGCTTCACATGAAGATAGATAGCGACATTCGAGATAATTAGTTATCTCATTTATTTCCACAGTCGGTGCCTTATCTTTCCTTGTTCTACAGTCATTGTCGATCCCCCTCTCAATCAGTAAAGATGCTTTATTCACTCCTTTTGTTATGTATTTAAACAAATACTTTATTGCATTTGATCTACTACACCATTCGACATAGATATATGCCTTATATTTCTTGAGGATCTGTAGGTTATGAGGAACAACATACCGATTATCCAATTTGATATCACCCTTCATCGCAAATTTTTTCTCATCTTCTCTACGACGGTAGATAACAAAACCTGATTTCTCTACATACGTGCAATCAATGTATGTCCTAGGATATTTCTTCGTACAAACACCATTTTCCATACATGGCGAGTTAGTGCGATGTAAACCACAAGGGCCATGCATCATGTGTTGTTGTACCAGATTGTATCCTTCAACATCTAGCTCTTTATCAGGTAGTTCGGCTTGTATAAGCTTATCGATTTCCTCAATTGTTGGATTCTTGAACATAGGTTGAAGCCATATCAGAATATGTGCATGTGGTAGACCACGCTTTTGAAACTCAATAGTGTATATAACTGTTTGAAACATGTTCATCTTAAAATGTTAGTAATTACCTAAGAAATATTTATGATGTAAAAAAAGAGTATTTCAAAATTAACTATGACGTACCTGCCATTGGTTTTGGGAAAAAAGTTCTTGCATTGATATCTTCCAAAAGACAATCTAATTTTAGCTTAAATACTCGGCTTTCAATGCCTGGCCTATCACTTGCGGTTCCTCCATCGTACATCTCGAGGTGATTCCATATTTCAACCCATTTTGGATTTGCAGTCATTGTCACAAAGAGGTCTGGATTCCCATACCATTGACATATAGCCATTGCATCATGATAGTTTCAACCATATAACGTGGACGACCAGTAAAAGAAGGGGGCAATATAATTCTCCTTCCTATAGATTTAGCAGTTTTATCGCCCTTTCCAATAGCATCGAAGATATTATTGTATAAGTCTGATCTCAGCTTCTTCTGATTATTTTTTGCCCAATGTATTCGTTCTTGTTCAATTGCAGTGTATGCATCAACAACATATTGTTGGAAAAGTCTACCGCCTTTGATTATTGTTTTGCCTTCAGACAAACACGTTTGAATTTGATATGCATAGAATTCACGCATTGTGACAAACGACCGCTTAATCTTCTTCCCAGAATCATTGTATGGTATCTCCTCGTGAAACCCATGTTGTCTATATGGGAACAACAACGGATACTGTAAACTCATAAATAATGGATGCAGGTCGCTTATCCTATAAAGATTGCCAATGGTTTCAACTGTAATACAACATCTTGTTCACCGGTAGTTGAAGCTAGGTCTCCGACAATCAAACCAGCAACTTTGTTTCCTGTCGGTAATCCATATTGTTTGCCTTTTTTACGGGGTTCAATCAATCGTAGTGAAAAGTCTTCAAAATTGCCTGCTTCATAACAATCACGTGCCTCATGGAAAATTTTTGCCAGGTGGTTATGAGCATCAACCATTTGTATAAGGGCAGTAACTATTTGCTCGTTTAGAGCTCCAGCGCTTGTAGTACACCTCATCGTACTTATACGGTTGTGAACCTCATTGGTAGTATCATATATGTAAAGTTGTGCAAACTTTGGAGGGTCACCTTGAGTAGGAAGTAAAGACCCTATCTGATGATGATTTTGTCCATGAATGCGAAATGTGAATGGTCTGGTACCTGATGCCACAGAATGGTCTATCTTGGCACCTATTGACGTAAAAGCCAAAATTGAGTTGTATGCTCTATTGTTTGTTCTGAATGAAGGCGATTGGTTGTACAGCTCTTCGAGCAAAGAGGGCGGGTTGGGAACTTTTGGTAAATTAACGCGTCCTTGCATGCAGCACAAACTAAATAGCAAATTACCCGTTCTTTTGTCTCGCCCTACACTTTCATCATGCCAGACTAATGCATCACAGTGTTGGCATTTAATGATAGCCTCACTTGTTTGAATAAGTGTAGTTGGCGAACCTAATAAGTTGCAACATTAAGTACGTAAAATTAATTGGATATATCATAAAGTCGTATATATCGTGAACATACCTCGTCTTCTGCACAATGCTTTCTTCTCTAACATAAGAGATTTTCTTAAAAAATGTGCGACTTTACAATTTGCTGTTATATATAATGCACAACATACTTTTAAAAAGCATAATAAATTAAATATAGAGTTACAAACGAAAATTTCAAAAAAAAAATTGTTTATCATCGTGTAGAGAAGAATTGGACAAACCTTGTTCTTTCAAATGCTCTGCATTATGACACTGTATTTGCTCAGTACAACGCAGATATTTCGTTGAAAACCAAGGCCTATGTTCAACTGTAGAACACAAATATGAATATAATTATTGTATTTTTGTGAATGCAAATAAATATAACTGAATTATTCCAAATTGTATGAATTTAAATGCATATACCGTTTGGCGAAGTATTTAAATGTTCTCCACGTTTTATATTTTTCCTTCAACCGTGATGATGGGGCTTCCTTATATTTTAAAAATTTTGAAAAAAATAACCTTAACAATCAAACCATTAAACTTTATAGTTATTATTTACAAATAAAGAATTTTTTTAGAACAACTTCAAATTAATATGATATGTGACATTTATATGTAAATTATAAAATTATAATATATAGAATTATATAACATATAATTTATATAACAAATGTAATTTAACCTAACTTCCTTCCTTCCTTCCTTTCGAAGAACAGAAAAAAGAGGAGTCGTTCCCCTTATTGGCGACCGAAACCCTAACAGGTGGGGATCGGCGGCGAAGTGGATCGGAGGTGGAATGAAACGGTGAAACGGCGGTGAACACTTAACCTCAGCTCTGTGCTTCCTTTCGAAGAACCAAAATTGAGGAGTCGTTCTCCTTATTGGCGACCGAAACCCTAACGGGTGGGGATCGGCGGTGAAGTCTCGGCGGCGAAGTGAATCGGAGGCGGAATGAAACGGCGAAACGGCGGCGAACACTTAACCTCAGCTTTGTGATTCCTTTCGAAGAACCAAAAAAAGGAGTGACGTGATCCCGATTGAATCGACGCTCTAGACAAGGTTAGGGAAGGGATATGCCTTGCTGCAACGGATTGCACAAGGGTGTGTGGGGCGAGTGGTCACATGAGAGTTGCGGAAGGCTCTCGATTCATCGGTTTGTCTCCAATAGATATTACGCACCAATGAAGAACGAACGATCGTTGGATATGTTACACCAACGAAAGGATGCTAGATATTACGCACCAACAACCAAGAACTCACAAGGAATTCAAAGAAAGATCAAAAAGATCGATTCAAATGTTTGATTGAAAATTGGTTGATTGTTCATACAAGGGTGGTCGGCCATATGTAGATAAAGACAAGAAAACAAATTCAAAATTACATTTAATGCTTAGTCTCCATGCAAAAGCCCTAATTAATATCTTGGTTTCTTCAAATAAGAAGATAAATTCTTGCTGGTGGTGCACATTGGGAGACGCTCTCCTTGGGTCTCGGGTCATTAATTAGGTCGCGAGAATAAGTGACTCACGGCCTCGTTAAAAACCCGTCGTTGGAAAACCCCATGGGACAAAACCGACGAAGGAAAAAAAGAGTACACGCTGTCACTTAACCTAATTAATTACCGTTACGGTTTGAGCTTCGGCTTGAATGACGTTTGTTAGGCTCGTGACTTCACGTGAATATGAATTCTCTTCGTGTGTGTGGATGGTCGTAAGAATCCCGACAATAGCGTCTTTGAGCTTCGCGGCCTTGGCTCGGGTCACGGGACCGGCGGGTATGATCAAGGCTTCTTCTTCCATGGCTCTAGCTCGGGTTACGGGACCTACATATCTTGACCTAGTCGGGGTGGCGGGGTTGGCTTCCCGGGCCGAGCTGTTCGTGTCTCGGGCCGCGCTGTTCGCGTCTCGGGCCGCGCTGTTGGCATCTCGGGCTGCGGGGTTGGCGTCTCGGACCGCACTGTTGGCGTCTCGGGCCGCGTTAGGGGTGTCTCGGGCTGCGCCGACTTCTTCTTCTTCTTCCGCACCGACCGTGGGTCCCTCTTCTGCGTTGTTGATCACGTCTTTGGCGTCCTCCAGGATCATATCAAGGAGCCCTTCCCCTTCTTGGCGGTCGAAACCCTAACGGGTCACGATTGACGGTGAAGACCTGGCGGCGAAGTGAATCGGAGGCGGATTGAAACGGCGAAACCGCGTCGAATGACTTATCCTCAGCTCTTCCCACTACAAGAAATTCATGGATTAGGGACTGAAGATTCAGTCCCTAATCCGTCCGGAAACTCATTTAGGGACTGATTAGGGACTGGCACGAGCCATCCGCAAACGAGCGTCGGCAATCAGTTCCAGTCCGCAATCCGTCCGTAATTCCGGATGAAAATGTTAGTCCGAAACCGTCGCGAAATTTCCGGACGGAGCATTGCCGTCGGGAAATTTCCGGACGGCGACAAACCGTCGGAAAATTTCTGGACGGCAGCCGTCCGTCCGAAAATGTTTTTTTTTTTAAAATAAAACATGAAATTTTGAGACGGACGATGGAGAGGTATATCCCTCTTTCTGTATTTTGATCTGATTTCTGATGGTTGCCAATTATTGTATTGTGTATGGGTGTGTAGTCGGTGGATGTCAACATCTACGATCCAAGAAAATCCTCATCAAGCGCAAAGATTACATACAACAACACAATGTGTCCATCAAGAAATGTGTGTCTTTCTCCACTCAGCGATTGTCTTTATAGAGTTGAATACCTGTCCCAGAACACCAGAACCACCGGCTTTTTGGTGGAGGATTTGTTGCACTTAACCACAGAAGACTCCAACTCACAACAACGCCCAGTTGATGCTCTTATCAAACTTGGGTGAGCATCTATTTTCCCTACTTTTATCTTCTCCTTATTCTTCTTGTGTCTCGGCATAACAAGAATGAACGGCCCTGCAGATGCAGTCAGTTTCAAGGAGGACTTTTCAGAGAAGCGGCTGTGAATGGTCTGATGGGACTGGCCATGGACGAAATCAAAGAGTCGCACCGTCTAAAAAATTCGAAAAAATCCCGCAATTTAGGGACTGTTGAGTTCGCAATTTAGGGACTGCTGAGTCAGCAGTCCGCAATTTAGGGACTGCTGAAATAGCAGTCCGCAATTTTCGGACCGAAAATTTTTAAGTCCCGATTCCGTCCCGAATTCCAGACGATTTAGGGACTGCCCAACGGTCCCCAAATTTAGGGACGGATTCGGGACGGTTTTCTTAATCCGTCTTTAATTAGTCCCTAATGCGTCCCTAAATTTAGGGACGGATTAGTCAGTTCGCAAATTCAGTCCCGAAATCCGAATTTTCTTGTAGTGTCCCTTCCTTTCGAAGACAAAAAAAAATTAGAGCTGGCGTTCCCGTTCGTGGCGGCCGAAATCTAACTCGGCGGCAAAGACACGGTGACGAAGTGAAACTGCGGTGAAATGAAACGGCTTCGAACGAAAAATCAAACCACCAAGGTACGTGGTTCGTTAGTGGCCGAATTAGAGCTAATATAGCATCGTCTCAGGCGTTCAGGTGTTCGTTTCAGCGATTACCGGTTGGTTTCGTTGGAATTGTCGTGTCCATATGAGGTGCTTGGGTTTGGTAGGGTTCGTATGCTGGTAGTGGTTTCGGTCGGGTTGGTGTTCGTAAAGTGGTCGATGGTTTGGTGCGGAAGGAGAGTAATTAGGGATTTCTTGAAGTTGCCGATGGGTTGTTTTGAAAGGCTGACGGATATTAGTGTTTGTGCAATTGGAATTTGAGGGTTTGTCAAAATTGTTTTGTTAACTTTTCTAAATTATATAATGTATAACATAATATTGGAAACTTACATTTATCTCCAAACGAATAGAATATTGTGTGGAAAGCGTATTAATAAACTTAGCTTTTAGGTTTTGCGATGCAGATTATTGTGTTGAAACTAATATACTACAGTGTTATTGTGTTGTGCGAGGTCTTTCTGGCAGTAACCAAATGACATCGGTTGAGAGCAACGACGAATGAGTCAAGTATTACAGGTATTTCCATAACACTAAAGATTTATTTGGTTATACAATAATGCAAAGATTGGAATTGAAAAAAAAAGCTAAAGAACAGACATGGCATCAGTCACTTTCAATATCTTAAAAGGTAATTAAATCATTAAACACATATTGTAAAAGCCATTAAAAGGTTCGATTGAAGTAGAAATAAAATTGCAAAAGTAAAATTCTTGAAACTAATTGATCCGAATCCTCTTTCCACGGGCTTCTTCATTAGCAACTAAATCTGATTCCGTGCCATCTTCAGTGTCATTTAGGTTGCCATCAATTGTACAAACCCCCTGTAAAAAACAGATTACTTGAAATAGAAAATATGATTTAGAGACACATAAAGTAACCATAGAAAATTTACGAAACAAACCTCACTATCATTTGGACCTTTTATATCTGATGTTTGATGCTGAAATATACGTGCAACCGTAAATGATTGATGATTAGGCGTGAAATTGTAGGAGGTCACTTTTATTTGAAATGTAAAACTCATTCCTATGATGTCCCTCAAACATTTAGGCACAACTTCACATCCGTCAGCCTGTTATACAATAAAATGTAAAGTTAGAAATCTAGCAACAGAAAATACATAAAATCATTTCAAATAATAAAAACATACTTTAGTTTCAATAAGCTCAGCAGCTCGCTTGTTTGTCAACTTGGAAATATCACGGTCAAATGCAACGAAATGTGCAATTTCTTCACCATCATCAACAACTAAATCGACTCTAAACCTTGTAACCCTAATTGTGTTTGTATCATGGCAATAGCTGCAAAGCAAAGAATCATTTGTTTTTTTTAAGTTTCCTCGCACATTTTCCACATGCAATGTATGTCCACCCATTATTAATTTAGCACGTCTATCACCCGAGCATGGCAATAGAATTTTGCCTCCTGCAATTTAAAACAGTGTTAATATATGATAAAATCAAACTACAGATTTAAAAATATACAATATTGAACATTGTAGAAATCTTACCTTGTGTTCAGTGTTTGTTATATATTCATGTAATTCAAGAATCGAAACTGTTTCCATCTTGACAACATTGTTGATTTGTTTTTCGTTGCGAACAACATCATCAAAGCCTTCTTTGACGCTGTTAAGAACATTTTAACATGAGACATGAAACATATAATTAAAGCATAATGTTATACATATAAATACACAAAGACTTAATAAGAAGAAAACAAATGACCTTTCAACGAATTCAACTAATGCTGAAGCTTCACCATCAAAGTAAAACCGTGTCGCCGAAGTAGCATTCAAATATAGGTTACCTACAAAAGAGATGAGAGCAAAATAATTAGTATAAAACATCCACACAACAACGAAAAAGCTTTTATCGTAAACAACAATAATCAATGGAAATGATGACCGAAAAATAAACAACCTCCTACAAACTTGGGGTTCAAGCTCGTGGCCAAGATGGCAGATGGTTGTGTTCCAAACTTTTCTAGTTTTGCACGCAAATCCATTGCTTTACGGTCCCACGCAGTAATTTTAATGTCCATACCCCTAACATAAGAAATCAAACATGATAAGCAATCAAACATTAGAACATAGGAATTATAGGTTTGGGTGTTTGACGAACCCTGATAATTGTAAGCGTAACATAACACGTTGCGTGCCAGATACATCATCCGCCATCGAATCCTTGATATCACAAACACGACCAATGACATCTGGAAAATGTTTAATTAATATGAAGGCGATGTTAAAGATAAATAAAATTTATCGGTGAACGGCTTAAAAGATTTATTGGATGTAAAACAGTTGGAAAACCTGGAAGAAACATATTTTGGTTGGCCATAGATGCTATCTCATCATAAGTTTTGAAATTGAAAATTTCTTTAACAATTTGAATAGAGGTGTCACAAACTTCACAAAATTTGGTCGAAACAGTTAGGCGCAAAGAAACGCTAGAATCAGTAAGTTTGAAAGTGTTAGTGCTCGCGACAACATCGAAATTTTGGAATTGCAGATAGATCCCTCTGTTAAAAATGGCTTGAAGCGGTTAAAAAGGACGCAACTAACGCTCCCTTGAATCAAAGACGTCTACAGGAAAAAAAGAAAAGGGGAAATTATAATAAACCGCTACTGAATTTTAAAATATACATTATGCATTGAGAAGACACTCAAACCTGTTCATCAATGAGAAGGAACTCGAACCACATTATTTGGCCACCTTTCTTGGCATTTCGGGCTTCCCAAATGCGGAAAACCCTAGCAACAACAGGCTGTGAACAACGACCTATTGTTAGAGAACTAAACATTTTGTGTGGCAAAAGGTTGTTGGAGGTCATGGGGATAATTTGTGATTACAATGAAAAGGAGTTTTAGAAGGAAAGTAGCAATTTTTAGTTTGGAAATGCTGTGGTTTGTGTGAATGTGATGAGTGCATTATATAGTGGAGGATTTGCTACAGTAAGTGTTAATCTACAGACTATATGACCGGTAAGAGGGTGGAGGGTAGTTTGGTAATATTCTGCATTGATTATGCATTTGAATTGGTGTGTAATTTGGCTGTTATGTTTGATAGTGTTAATGAGAGCATTATTGGGTATTATGAGTGCAGTATGGGTTAATGATAGTTTAAATTTCGGTTGGTTTTTTTACCAATTGACAGATTGTTAATAGGATTGATGGTGAATTAAACAATTGTGATAATGGGAGGTAGTGCTGCTTAGTGGGTATTAGGGTTGTTACTGATAGTGTTAATGAAATTTAATGTGCATTAGTGGGTATTATTACTGCATTATGGTTTAATGATAGTTTTAATTCTTGTTGTTTTTTTTAATTGACAGATTGTTAACAGGATTAATGGTGAATTAAACAAAATTTAGGGTAATAAAGAGCTGTGTAGTGGGTATTAAGAGATGTGTAGTGGGTATTAAGAGCGGTAAAATACAGCCTTAAATATGGAAAAAAAACAGACCTACAAAAAAATTGTGATAATAGTATAATGGGTTTTAAGGCTGTTACTGATAGTGTTAATGAGATTTATTATGCATTATTGGGTATTATTATTGCATTATGGTGTAATGATAGTTTTAATTCTGGGTGTTAATGGGTATTGACAACTGTTGTAGTTGGTATCAAGAGGTTTTGCAGTATAGTGTTAGGTCTGAAAAAAACGGTAATTTCAAAAAATTTGACAATAGTATTGTGGGTATTTTGGTTGTTACTTCTGCACGTGTTAATGCTATTTATTCTTCATTATTGGGTATTTTGATTGCATTGTTGTTTACTGATAGCTTACATTCAGGAATTTACTTTTTTGGTCAAATTCAACAATGGTGAGTAAGATTAATGGTACATTTAATCGGGTCGAAGAACCAAAGGTATATTTTAGTGTAGTGTATACTTGCTGAGCATTAGTATTACTTCTGGATGTTTAGGGTTGCCGATAAGATTTTCTTATTCCAAGAACCATATGTATATTTTGGGGATATCCAGGGAATTAAAATGTTGTCTTCTAGAGATTTTGCATCAGAAACAACATGTGATTCATTGGATACTTTTTCAAAACCACATTAACACATACGCTTAGTTTTCTAGAATCCCCACTCTCTCTATCAATTTCCATGTCGTGAACTGTGTTTGGATTAGGTTACTCCATGTTGGCTTTTGTGTACTTCCCTTTGGACTTGTCTAACACTGTTTCTTGAACATTTCCAAGTGATCATTTGCTTTGTCAGTAACACTGTTGTGTACTTGCCTTTTGACAATTCACATTTGCAAATTCCATTTCTTTGTCAGTAACTTCTGTGTTCGCATCCCTGGATCAATTCCCGGTGTCAGTTCTTATTTCTTGAATATTGTCTGACAAAGATGAAACACCACTGCAATCAATATTTGGCAATATCAGAATTTGGAAAAAAAAGAACATTATGATCTATTTGTTCAACTTTACCTGTGGAAGTAACTTTGAATAGGATTCTCTAGGGCTGAATAATCTTTCAATACGACACAATCCCCCATTTTATCATCTCCATGTTGTTGTCCCCCATATTGCGTGACCAAGATGTTACACCACTGAAATCAATATAATTGGCAATATAAGAATATAGACTTACAAAAATAACATTATGATCCATTTATTCAACTTCACATGTGAAAGCATCTTCAATAAAAGTATCTAGGTCTGTTGAATATTTCGATACGACAGCCTCCCCCATTTTATCCTCTTGATGTTGTTGTCCATCTACTATTATAAGTGTCCATTTTCTTTTCAACATTGGAATAATTTGTGATAATTACATTGTCGGAGCAACCTGGGTTTTGTATACGATTTGCATCAGCGAATCATAATAAGAATCTCATTTGAGGTGTATAGTTCAAGAAGATTAATGGAGTGACGCGGACGGAAAAACAACATCAACAACAGAATTTACAATTTCGAGAAAAATGTAAGGGGTTTCCTTGTCTTTTCCAAAATCTGTTACGTCCATATTTGAACTTGGTTGTATTGAATTAAAACATAATCTCATTGCAGGTATGATTAAAAAAGATTAAGGGAATGAGGAAGAAAAGCAAGGAGGAGAGAATGCAGCATGAGGACCATTGAAATGCAGGAAAGAAAAGTTACTTGAACCTATCTTCATAGGTGTCCATCTTCTTTTCAACACTGGAATAATGAGTGATAATTATCTTGTCGGAGCAACCTGGTTTTTAGACGATTTGCATCAGCGAACTATAATAAGGGAGCGACGCGGACGAAAAACAACATAAAAACAGAATTTACACTTTTGGAAAAATGTAAGGGGTTTCCTTGTCTTCTCAAAAATCAGTTTGAATAAAAAACATAATCCCATTGCAGGTATAATTAAAAAAGATTAAGGAAGTGAGGAAGAAAAGCAAGGAAGAGAGAATTTACCATTGACCATTGCAATGCAGGAAAAAAAAGGCTACTTCAACATGCTTGGGGGAATGAGTGAATGAGATTTATTTGAGACTTAAAAAAACTGTAGGTCAAAGCTTTTAATGTAGCAATGAATGTGAGAAAAAGTTTAACATATCAGATTTATTTAGATTGTAAATATGAAAATAATTGTAAATTTGTTGTTTAGATGGCAGCATGAGAAGCCAAGGATTTAGCAACTTTTTATATATAGATTTTGATTCGATTTAGATTCAATTTTGATCCGATTTAGACTCAAATTAAACCAGGATTTTAAATTAATTTTGATCCGGTTTCGATCCAATTTAAACCAAAATTTAAAACAAAATTTGATCTGATTTAGACTCAATTAAAACCAAGAGTTTGATCTTGATATGATTTATATTTAATTTTGAATATAATTTAAAACCAAATTTAATATAAAATACTATTTATTTTATCTAATTACAAAGACCACACATAATAACAAAAATCAAATAGAGAATCTGTAACATAAAACACGACCAGTGCATCATCCCTCGGGGATCCTTTTCTTTTCTGAACCGTGATCAAGTTTCAGAGTGGATTCATATTTCACGTTCAGAGCCTCGCCGAATCAACCATGGCCGTCGTCGTCCATCGTTGGCATCCTCACCTCCATTACAAGAACCATCCGACTTGGTGTGCTCGGCATCACCACAAATTCAATTCATGGACACAAATAAGGAAATGGGAAGAACAGGCACCGAAAAGAAAGTTATGCAGGAACATCAAAACCTGATTAAAAGAAGAGACGTATCGGAGGGATTATCGGAGAAGAAAAAATTGGAAGATTTTAGGGTTCTTGGGTAGAAAAATGCAGAAGCAGAAAAGTGTTTGAAGAAGAGAATATGGAGGGAACTTTTTTTTTTATCTTTTTAATTTTTTTGTTCTGTAGAAAATTGCGATGGAACAGCCCAGAAGCCGAATTATTGACACAAGACAAAAACTCAAATCTCTTGTTGGGCCAAACTTCGTAAGCCCACTAAACGTAGGATATTAAAATCATTCTTCCAAAAATATAAAATTTATTGCGAAAACTAATTTGTTTATTAATAATAAAATAATAAATTGTATCTAAAAATTAAATAATAAAATGGATCGTAAAACGGATAAGTTTTCTCGAGATAATAAATATAAAAACCTATTATAATAATTTTTTTATTATTATATATATTGGCATATATACCTTCAATGAGATAAGCATATAATTTATAATTTCTCTCGAATAATTATCTTTTTGTGATATTTTTGTTCCGAATGTTAGTTTCTGATTCGGTGGTCTAGCTTATAACTAAAAATTTTCGAATAATCTTTATACTTAGTTGATCAATTCGAATAAAGTGATCGTAATAAACGTGATAAAAATACTTATGTTATTGTTTTTTTCTTTTTTTTTCTTTTTATCTCTCTTGTGTATCTTTCTTGTCATGTTGATATAGTTGGGTTTATTTCCACGATTCTGATAAATGAATTAGGTTCGATTTACCGTTTTACAAATATTCGCATTATTCATTATTAAAAAATATACTAAATCTACAAAACATGAAATATAACGGTTATTTTTGTTTTATTTTTAAAAATATTACACAATATTATTAAAGAATTACAAATTTTGTAATTTTAAAGTTTTTTTTCCTAAATATATTTGTTTATGAAAAAATTAACCCCAAATTCTGCACGGGTTTCATGTGTACGTGGTAGAAAAGCTTCTCAAAGAAAGATGGGAAGAAATTTCCTAAAAACTCCTAAGAAACAACGTTGATGGTGCGAGGAGTAAAGTAATCGAATAAGGGCATAAATGTCATTGCGTAAAAAGCGCGTGGCCGAACTTCTAATTCGTATCTGAATTGTAATGTTCTGTCCACATGTCATTTTCTATCTGTCTTTGATTATCCAAAATATTTCATCGTATTAAATAATCCTGAATTAACTTTGAGATTTTTTTAAAGTTTTTTATAATTAAGATATGGATTTAAATTCCGCCTCATATATAAATTCCGGGTTATATATATATAACCGTATAAGTTATGATTTTTTAAATGTAGAGAGAAACAATACAATAAAATTTATAGTTAAAAATGGTAAAACTGTTTGAAGTTGTTCGGGTATAAATATTTAAAAAAACAATAACAGTCTCCAAATATTTAAAATATAAAATATTACTGAAAAATAATAATTAAATTTTAAAAATGGACCGTCAGTTTCTTTCCTTCCCTATAAATACCCTTCAGCTCCTTACCCTCTCAGCGTCTCTCTCTCTCTCTGTCTTTTCTTTGCCAGTGCTCTGTTTATTACTTCTCTTCTAAACAGTAAAAAACAATAATTAAGAGTATTTTAGTTCACTTTGCAATGGAATTATTTCCCATAACTTCTCTCATTTTCGGTAATTTTAGAATCTTTAATTAATATACCAAATTCCTATACAACAAACTTAAATTGATTTTGATTTATTATTTGTTTTTCGCTTTCCCACCAGATTTAGATGACACGTTGTACCCTTTGGTAACGGGCATAGCTGCAGCTGTTAAGAGAAACATCGACGGTAATTTTTCTTTTTAACAAAAAGATTCAAGTCAATTTTATTTTTTAAATATTTCAGATAAATTAATTTTCTTACAACTTATTTCGTCAATCTCTTGATTGGTACGTAGTTAACGTGGATTCCAAAGTAAGTTTTAGTTTTGTAAAAAAAAAAAGTTGTAAATTTGTTTTTTTTTATTTGGAAATTTCTGGACAGATTTTCTGGTGGAGAGATTTGGATTCTCTGAAGACAAGGCTTCAAGTGTAAGAATTGAACTCTTTAAGACATACGGAAGTACTCTAGCTGGTCTCAGGGTAATTTCACTATAATTTTTTTTAGTTAAAAAAAACATACTCTCGTTGGTCTGGTCTGGTCTGGTCGACTTATTTACTCATTTTATTTGTTTTTGCAGGCCCTGGGTCATGACGTCAATCCTGATGATTACCATAGGTAAGAAGTTAATCCCATCCTAGTTAAAATAATGAAAATCAAAGATTTTTTTTTCCGCTGGAAAAGTTTCGTCCTTTGAAACAACCCAGAAAATTTGGTAATTTTCCCGGAAAATTTTTGCGCAGTTTCGTGCACGGAAGATTGCCGTATGATGCAATCAAACGTAACAACAAGTTACGGAACCTTTTGAACGGAATCAAACAGAGGAAAATCGTAAGTCTTCGCCGGAAATTAAGAGGAATGAAAAAAATTTATTAATTTATGTTTATTATGTTTTGACTTGTAATGGCATTCGTATCGGCCCAGATCTTCACGAATTCGGATAAGAATCATGCGAAGAAGGTTTTAGAGAGATTAGGGTTAGAAGATTGCTTCGAAGATATAATATGCTTCGAGACTATGAACCCGGATCTCTTCGGATCGACCCGACCCGACGAACATCCTGTCGTTTTGAAACCCTCTTTGACCGCCATGGAAATCGCTCTTCGTGTTGCCCACGTTGATCCTCGCCAAACGGTACAATCATCATACACACATATATACATACATGATATATATATATATATGGCAGGCTCATTATAGAAAGAAATCTGATTCTTATTTTGTTTGGAAACAGCTGTTTTTGGATGACAATGTCCACAACGTTGCTGCTGGCAAATCTGTCGGCCTTCGGACAATTCTGGTAAATGTCACTCCCTTTACATGATTTATTTGTTCCATATTACAATAATTAATTATATATAATTTCAAATATTTTTTTGGTAAAGGTGGGGAGATCGGAGAAGACGAAAGAAGCGGACTACGCGGTGGAGAACGTGACGGAGCTCGCGACGGTGGTGCCGGAGATATGGTCGAGCAAAATGGACGGTCGGGATGAAACGATCCGACGGACCGAAAGCGATCGCGATGCCATGGCGATGGCGATCGCAGCCGTCGGAGCGTAGAGCTGACAGATCATGACCGTCCGAAATGTATAATATTTTGTTGTTGGGTTGTACACGTGGCATCAAATAACAAAACAAATATATATATGTGTATGTGTCAATAAGTGTGTCTGAAAGTGGAGATTCTCATTCCACGTGGACGCCAAATGTGAATATGCGCTGACGAATTTCAATGAAAGTGTTCGGTGACGAATTAAGTGTCTTGGCCTAATTTTCTCTTTACAAATAATTAAATTTTTCCTTTTAAACTTTATAGTTTATTATAATGTTTTAATTGAATTTCGGTTAAGGTGAAAATTAGAACCGTCTTTATCTTCCCTTTTAAAATTCATATAATCAATCCTCATTCATTCAGTGTAAAAAATTAATGGGACTCGATGGTTAGGCGAATGAATATATTGTTTAATTTTTTAAATTACATCATTTTCTCCGTATTTTAACGTATTCAAATAAAATTGTGTTGTTTTTCATTAAAACATAAGCTAAAAATGATTTAATTATATTGTGAAATGAAAAATTGGCCCATTAACGGCCCAAAATAAACGTAAGCCCAATTTTGAAACGCTATGTTTTAAGTTTTATCAGTATAACCCTCTCCACGTCTGAACTGTCGAAGTCGAATAAACGGAATCCACCATCTTCGTCTTCTCCGGCAATGAGAGACACCACGACGAAAAAGAAGAGAGAGATGTCGAGGGAAGTGGAAGAAGAAGAAGAGGAAGAAAAACGAAGCCGTCAGAGAAAGCTCGAAGAAGCTCTTGAAGCCAAATCTCTTCGACGCATCATCAGTGCTTACCTCAAGTACCTTCTTTTGCTTTTCATCATTTCATTTTTCTCTCCATTTGTTGCTTTCGTTTCGATATCTGTTTTGGTGGATTTTTGTAGGCTTGTTCGAGTAGAATTTTCGATTCGAAATGAATTGATTGGGTTGAGGGTTGAATTGGAGAAATAATTTTGTTTCTCTGGATTCGGAGATTGATCTTTATCCTCATGCATATAATCGTATTTTCTCTTGGATTTAGTGATCTTGATTTTGCTTTGGAATTCGTATGTTGGTATAAATTATGAAGAAAAATGGAATAGGCTCGTGAATTACGCTTCAGGGTAATGTTGATGAATACTCATTTTCACGAATCGGTTCGGGACTTGGATTTCTAGGCTGCTTAATGAAACTTACATGTGAATATGTTCAAACATCATTGATCAACTAAAGATTCGTACAAATAGTGAATGTTGAAAATCTATCTATGAATCATAACTCATATTAAGTTTCCTCTCCTAGTTTACCTAAAAATTGTTTGTTGAAACTTGTGCCTTCTTCTGATGAGTGATCAAGTTCGTTTTCCTAAAAATATTTATATAGAAAGGTGCACTGCATTGACTACCTTCCCTCAATCTAGTCCTCACCAATGGAACTTTTTACAGTTATCCTGAGGCTTCAGAAGAGGATGTCAAAAGATGGGAACGATCTTTTAGGAAGTTACCTCCTTCACACAAGGTGAGTTTACTTGCATGGCTTGTAACTTTCTACTGGCAAACATCATTGGAACATTAGAAAGATATATTTTCAGGTGCAACCTACCGAAATTTGCGTTTGAATAAAATCGGGATCCTTATTTCTGGTTGAAGGTTTATTGCCTTACTTTGTTTTTGTATTCTGCGAGTTCTTTGGAGTGGTTAATATGTTTTAGAAGCTGATAAGTTTGTTTCGAAGGAGCCATGCACATGCCATTGAAACTTGTATGAACGTGTCATTCGTTTTCAGGGTCTTATTCATTTGCCCACAGTTTTGATTTTGTCTGTCTCCTGTAATATAATCAGGCATAACTTTCGTTTTCTTTCACAGGCATTGCTGTCCCATTACCCTATTAAGTTCCGGAGTTTAAGAAGGTAATTCTTATCTCCTATGTATGCCGTTATTCACTTCTCTATAATTTTATTTGTATTAAATTTATCTGAAGAGAATCGTCTTATAATGGCAAATGTATAGGTTGGGATGAGATACGGAGTTGAATTTTTTTTTGGTCAATGTTTGTAGTTACTTGAAGAGTCACAGATGAGTCTAGACAATTGATTTTGTCCTTTTCTATATTAGTTACGAAAGAGATATGAACAAAACTAACGTGTGTCGTCTGTAGTTTAATAAAAAAAATTTCACAATAATGGTATGCCCTGGAGAGTACATGAGTCAGGAGTTGTCTGCTGGAATTGAAGTCGTCCCTTTGGACCATCTAAAAAATGTTTATCTTATTAATTACATATGCTGTTTTTTCCTGTGTAAATTGGGTTGACCTTATTCTTGCAGGTGTATATCGATGAACTCGTATTTCATTTTTAACATGCTTCAGGTCAGTCACAGACATTTTGTCCCGGTGCTGTTTAATATTTGATTTCGTGATTGATAACACACACACCTGCCTCGTCCTTCTTTGATAGGATCGATAATACAAGCAAGTTATATCCTAGAATAACATAATTCTTCATAACCTGACAGGCTTTTGAGCCCCCGCTAGATTTGAGTCAGGACCTTGACATGTGTGGAGACTCAAACCTGGACTCTGCTCCAAATGATAATCACATCTTGGATGAAAGACATGACTGCTCTTGTCAGCCAGCATCAACAAATAATTGTACATGTCAGGAAATTCAAGAAGGATGTAAAAACATGTGCAAGTCAGCGATAGAAGTGCCATTTAGTGAGGTCAAATTGAGATATGGAAATGAATAATTGTCCACTTACCTTTAGTCGTATTTGTAATCATTTTAAGATGTGTGGATGAACAAAATTGGATGTGGCGCAACAATCAACTTTATTTACCTGAATGCAGGAGCTCCAAAGAGATGATCCTTGTGATCATTCCCCCAAGGATCATTCTCCAGACACAGGAGTCAATAAGGAGATATGGAATTGTGATGGCCACCATAGAAATAATGACGATGGAAATGTAATGTCAAATCATCATCCTCTCCGTTCCGCCGAAAATTCCTCTTTAACCATATCAGATTCTTCCTATCTGATCGACTCTGTAGGATACGCTTGGTCATTAGTCATATTTGCTTGGTCATATAAATATTTCCTGATTTTTTCTCTTTTGAAGCATTCCCGTTGTAAAGCATATATGTATACGCTATCCCACACCCTCACTTCTTTATTGACCATGAAATATCTTCATCGTTTCCTTTGTTTCTTGGAAGTTAATAGAGTAGCCTATGAACTCGTCATTAAATTGTATGATGTACCATATCTCTGTTGTCTTCTCTTCTTTCTTTTAGGTATCCTCACCATCTCGGGATTGGTTGGATCCATCATTACAGACACATGTTCCTCTTGTTGATGTAGATAAGGTTAGTTTTCCTTTTGGTTTTTATTACGGCTGATGCAATCCATTCTGTTCATCCTGTGTTGCGGATTTTGTATCTATTTCAATTTGTTTGGTTTTCTTGAACCCGTTTATCGGATTATAATTTGCTTGGTTTTCTTTTTATCCTTTTGTAGGTTCGTTGTATAATTAGGAATATAGTTAGAGACTGGGGAGCAGAGGTAACATGGTTTTCTTTTATTTTTCTTTTACCTTTTCTACAATGGACTCTGGCATTTTTCTATAGTATAACTATGAAATTCTAATTCATCCTACAGGGGCAGAAGGAACGCGATCAATGCTACAAGCCTATCCTTGAAGAGCTCGATTCCCTATTTCCTGATCGCCAGAAGAAGAGGTACATTGTTTTATGTGTTCCTGTTTTTTGAGTCACTGTTTTCTCAGGAGAGTCTTTTCTGGATTATAATTTTATGTTGCTCAGTTGACCAAATTCCTGATACGTTTATTTCTCACACGTTTATCCCAGAATTTAGTTGCCATTGCTTAAGTCTTGATTTCATTTTGCTATTCAAATCCCCACTTATAGTTGCTTCCTGTATGAGCCACAAAATGACGCCGTAGTTAATCATTCCGATGAGAGTTAACAAGATGTTGCATGGTTCAACATTTTAGCAATCGCGGTGTTTTCACTTTTCTTAACATCATGAAATATACTATTTTCAGCGCTCCTCCTGCCTGCTTAGTCCCTGGTGCTGGACTTGGACGGTTGGCCCTTGAAATTTCTTGTTTAGGTATGTTGTTGACAGGGTAGATTGGTGATGATTCAATGAAAATGAGAAACATATCGATTGTTGTGCTCTCATCTCTGGAACAGGTTTCATTAGCCAAGGAAATGAGTTCTCTTACTACATGATGATATGCTCAAGTTTTATTCTTAATCAGTAAGACTTCCTTATTTTCTTGATTCTATAATAATTCACTATTCATTTAATTTGCTTCTGTATCTTCTTAAATTCTCTCCACTCAATTATAATATCTTGGGTTCTAACATTTTTCTGACCAACCAACAACTGATTTGAGATTTATAAAGTTTTACCTCAAGTCATTTGAGTAATTCGAACAGTATATTTTCTTGTATGATGCTGCTAGCAAGTATATATCATTAAAAATGGCGATAGAATTTGAGTAAATGAATCTGGTCAGGGCATATTTTGACTTCTTTTCCAGTTTTGAGTTCTACATCATTTTGTTTCATTTCCAGTTCACGAGTGGCTGGTGAATGGACGATTTACCCCTGGATCCACACCAACTGCAACTCACTCTTTGACAATGATCAACTGCGCCCTGTCTCCATTCCCGATATTCATCCTGCAAGGTATTTGAATAGTTCTCTGATCGTTTTGCATCATGGAATAGAATTTAATAGTGTGTTTGAAGGTGCTGAGTAAATAGCGTAATCCTTTGTAAAAATGCAATGCACTCTCTAATGGCTGGACTGATTATGGTTTTGGTGGAAATATTTTCTTGGTTTTTAATAGTGACCACCTCTTTTTATCTCCTAAAACACAAGGGAGAGACATCTTTTCTGTTAGTTTGTTTTATCATAGAAGGAAAAGAATATATATTTTGTGACTTATTAGGATCGTCAATTTGATTAAGATATTTATCTTTTACTTGCTAAAATTTATATCATGTAAAATGTACTGGTAGCAGTGCAGGAATCACAGAAGGTTTCTCTATGTGTGGCGGTGACTTTGTTGAAGTATACAACGATCCGAGTCAAGTAGGTAGGAAACCATGACTGCTTGCTTTGCGTTTTTCATGAATGCCAAATTTACAGTGTTTTAGTTTTTAGGAAACCTGTAATTGATCCGATATCTGGTTCGGTGTTAGGGTAAAAGAATAATTGCGCTCATTTATAGAACACTAACAATGCAACAGGCTCAGAATCCTTGAGAAAAGCAATTTAACTTCTGTTTCTTATTTCCGAGCTGTATAACACCAATATTTGTCTGCCTATCACCAAGTTTATTGTTCTATATCTGTTTGATATTTGGTTTCTACGAAACCTACTCATCAGGTGTATTGTATATCCATGTAACTACGTCTAAGTTAAGCCCATAACGCTATATATCTCAGGAATGTGGGATGCAGTTGTGACTTGCTTTTTCATTGATACGGCTCATAACGTTATAGAGTATATCGAAACCATATCCAAGATTCTCAAGGACGGAGGCGTGAGTCCTCTATTACTCTCTATTCATAGGCTTTGATCTTTAGTTTCACGTAATCTTCTGCCGTTCTAACGGCTTCTGTTATTGGTCAACAGGTTTGGATAAACTTTGGACCTCTATTGTATCACTTTGCAGATATGTACGGGCACGAAGATGTAAGCATTTTGTATTATCAAAGATTCTGTCACATCATGAATATGTTTAAACATCATAACATGGTTTTGGTTTGTTATTCTGTAGGAGATGTCTATTGAGTTAAGTTTGGAAGACGTCAAGAGAGTTGCTTTTCATTATGGGTTCGAGATTGAGGTAATTTCCATTCACACCTCAACTTCTTCCATTTACATACCATCGATATTTTTCACAATCTCGTATCGTCAATGCCTCGTTCCCATATCCGCAGAAGGAAAGGACGGTTGAAACAACGTACACCACAAATCCTCGGTCTATGATGCAGGTCAGAGTCATACATACACCAACGTTTACATTAGGTTTTAGTTGGGATGGATATACTTTCTTCAAACTAATCACATTGAGTAGCATTTACTTATCGATTAATATCGATAACTATTGTGGAAATCTACTTAAAAATAGGAATATTGTTAGCCCTTTATCATTATATATATACTTTAAGATTTATTGAAGGGAATAAGATTGGAAATTCCAAAACATATTATGGTATCAGAGCCCGGTTCGTCCCGATTTGATTATACCGATGTTGGGCCCCCGATTGCGATGTCCAAGGACCAAGCCTGGGCGGGCGTGAGGGAGAGTGTTATGATAAGTTGTCCCACATCGGTTAAGACATGAACTTTAGGGTTTATATATATATATATGATATAGGAATACTCTTGATATGAATACTCTTACGGATAGATCGAGAAGCCTGGCTTAATATTTTGATACCAATTGAGCTTTGTCGTACTTGTTTTTCAAAGCCTGTGTGAGATTTGTGATCTAAAAGAAAGAAGAATACGTTGTTGTATGTGTTGCAGAATCGGTATTATGCAGCCTTTTGGACAATGAGGAAGAAATCTTCCCAACTGACGTAAGAATGCATCAGCCCATCCGTTTTCCTTTCCTTCGGGCATGATTTTACTTCGGCAACCAAACTTGTCTTTGGTCCAGGTCTGTATCAGTGTTTCATTTCACTTGCATATTCATTCAGATTCTATATTTGGCAAAAAAAAATATTATGGATATTTATTATCAGTCTGAATTGGATCATAAATTCTAAATTTCTTATTTACAATTCCAAAACCCATCAAATATCATTGTCGTAATTTGTAGTTCTTCTTCTTTGAGATAAATGCCTATTTTTCTTTTAACTATCACGTTTTAATACATCTCATCTTATTCCTCTCAATTTATATTTTGTATCTTATTCCTCTTTCAGTTTATATTTTGCATTCTATTCTTCTTATAAAATATCAATAATCAGCTAGATTTTTACACGTTAAAAATCTGTTAAATTTTTTATTAAATTTGTTGATACTATCTAATTTTTTTTTCAAAAAATTTGATTTTAAACCTATTTTGCTCAGATTATACATTCAGTCTGTAATAGACTAAAAGTCAAATCTTCGAAAAGAAATAGATTGTATTAAAAAAGTTTTAACAAAAAAGTTTAATAGATTTATAATGTATAGGAAAATTGGTTGATTATAAATTTAGAGGAATAATGGCCATCAGTCAAGGGTTTGGATATCCGAATCCGAACGGTTAAAAAATAATTTTGTATTCAAACCCATAATAATATGCGGATACCGAAAATTCGAACAATAAATTGGGTCGCGAATATTTAAACCCGATTTCACCGAGACTATAGAGGAACAACTAGAAATAAAAAAATCTTAGTTATATCAAACTCCAAACCCAAAACACAAGTAGAAAAAATAATCGTCTTAATCTTGTTTTATGATAAAACAAATATTGGATTTCGGAAAATAAATAGTGTACAAGTTGATACGATCCTAGATTTTATTTGCATCTTGTTAAGATCGGAAGTGAATAAATAACTTTTAGTCAACAAAATAGAGACGAGAAAAATATAAAAATGGGGTAACAAGATTTTACGTAGTTCGGCAAAATGTCTACGTCAACGGACGAATAATAGAAGGTTTTTACCGACTCTCAAAAGTAAAACACTTCTCTCAAATTGTAAAGAGAAAATACTGATATTTTTCTCTAACAATTTGGAGAAAAATTCTCTCACATACCCAAAAAAAATATCCAAAAATTTAAAAAAAATATTTTTTTTCTAAACCTTTTTTTTCTCTTGTGGTAGATTTACTTTTGTCGAGGTCACCGGCATAGTCCGAATCAACATACCTAGTAACAGTCAAGTCTGATCCTCATAACACAATGCAACATTCGTGGTGCCCTTGAGGTATCTCAAGATCCTCTTTACAACACTCCAATGCTCAACTTCAGGTTTTGCCATATATCGACTAACCATTCCCACTGCTTATGCAATGTCCGGTCTGGTACATACCATGGCAAACATCAAACTTCCCACTGCCGATGCATACGGTACTCGAGACATCTCCATCCTCTTTTCTTCTGTGCTAGGACTCATCTCGGAGGATAACTTGAAATTAATAGGAAGAGGGGTAGAAATTGGCTTACAATTTTGCATGTTGAAACGACGCAAGATTTTACTGATATAGTTCTTTTGTGAAAGCCAAATCTTCCTATTATTTCTGTCTCGGTGAATTTGCATCCCCAGAATCTTGTTTGCTTGGCCCATATCTTTCATTTCAAACTCTCTATCCAATTGAGCCTTTTATTCCTTAATACGATCATTGTTGGGGCCTGCTACCAACATGTCGTCAACATACAACAACAAGATGATGAAATCATCATCACCAAATCTCTTGTTATATGCACAAGGATTGGCATTCAGTCTGTTGTATCCTAGGCTCATTATGAAAGAATCAAATCTCTTATACCAACATCTCGGCGCCTGTTTGAGACCTTATAGAGATTTGTTTAGCCTGCAAACTAAGTTCTCTTTTCCTTTGTTTGAAAATCCTTCTGGTTGGAGCATATAAATTTCTTCTTCAAGTTCTCTATGAAGAAACAAAGTTTTAACATCTAACTGCTCAAGGTGAATATCCAATGTAGCACACATTGCTAGGACAACTCTAAGTGTTGCGAGTCGAACAAAAGGTGAGAAGATTTCATTGAAATCGATCCCTTCTTTCTGAGAAAATCCTTTTACCACCAGCCTTGCACGATACCTTTCCACTTGATCGTTGCAATCTCGTTTTATTTTGAAGACCCATTTGTTTCGAGTGACTTTTCTTCCTTGTGGTAAAGGAACAAGATCCCATGTCTTATTTTTTTGAAGTGCTTCTATCTCTTCTTCCATTGCTGTCATCCACTAAGATGCATCTTTTCCTTGAACTGCCTCACGAAATGTGAGTGGCTTTCCATCTTCAAATAGAAGACAATATGCAACATTTCCCTCCATAATAAAGTCATTTTTCCATACTGGTTTTCTCCTCTCTCGATTTGAACGTCGAAACTGTGTTTCCGAAATCTCAGTTTGCTGGGATTCATCAATATCTTCAGAAGAACATGAAACTTGTTGTTCTGTTGCATTTTCAACATCAACTCCCATCGTCTCTGATCTTTCCATAGAACTGCCATCATTTTTCACCTTTTCTTCTGTAAATATGATATCTCTGCTGATAATAACCTTGTGGATAATGGGATCCCACAGGCGATACCCCTTCACTCGATCAACATACCCTAAGAAGACACACTTTATGGATTTTGGATCCAGTTTAGTTGTTTCTTGGGTGTTATACATCACATATGCAGTACATCCAAACATATGAAGGTTGTAATAATCAGCTGGCTTTCCCATCCACATCTCCATAGGTGTCTTAAGATCAATTGAGGTTGATGGTGACCGATTGATCACATAGCAGGCAGTCACAACTAGGGGTGGGCAAAAAACCCGCACAACCCGTCCCGAACCCGCAAAAAATTACTCGTACCCGCGGGTACGGGTTCGGGTAATATTTTTTCATTACCCGCGAGTTCGGGTTCGGGACGGGTATTTTAGTTTCACAAACGGGTACCCGCGGGTACTCGAAAATATTTACAAAAATACCCCTAATTTTTAATTAATTACCTAAATACCCTAATATTTTCATAAACTACAAAACTATCCTTAATTACCTAGGTTTACATCTCCTCTCTCCCACCGCCAACATCTTCTCTCATCCCTCTCCTCTCTCATTCTCTGCAAGTCAAGTCTCTCATCCCTCTCCTCTCTCATCTTGCGGGTACTCGAACAGCGGGTACTCGCGTTGTGCGGGTACGAGTACGGTACTAATACCAATTACCCGTGCGGGACGGGTTCGGGTACGGGTAATGGGAATCTCGCGGGTACCCGCGGGTGCCCACCCCTAGTCACAGCTGCTTCGGTCCAAAACGTGTTTGCCAAGCCGGCAGTTATCAACATAGCCCTTGTTCTTTCCAACATGGTTCTATTCATCTGCTCTGCTACATCATTTTGTTGAGGTGTGTATGCCCCCATGAACTGTCTTTTGATTCTCTCTTGTTGACAGAACTGAATAAACTCATCGCCAGTATATTCTCTTCCATTGTATGACCTCAAGCCTTTAATCCTTTTTTCGGATTCAAGCTCGATCCGCGCTTTGAAGATTTTGAAAACTTCAAATAAATATGATTTCTTCTTGATAGGGTACACCCAACATCTCCTGGAGTAGTCATCAATGAAAGATACAAAGTATCTAGCCCGTCCTAGGAACATCTCTGGTGCTTGCCAAACATCAGAATGAACCAGATCTACGATATCCTTGCTTCTAGCAGTTGAACTACTGAATTTGGATCTGCGCTGCTTACTTGTAACACAATGCTCACAAAAAGGTAATATGACCTTTTTGAGCCCTGGGAGAAGACCTTGATCTGTAAAAATCTTCAAGCCTCGTTCCGACATATGACCCAGTTTTTGGTGCCACAACATCGTTGAGTCCGCTGTTGAACCTGATTCTGCGACATTTGCTTCTCTTTCCCATAGTGTATTTCCTTTAAGCATGTACATATTTGATCCTATCTTTTTAGCTTTCGGCACGACCAACGCATCCATGACAATTTTCATGATCACATTTTCCACATAGGTCTTGCACCCTATGCTATCTAATTGTCCAACAGACAATAGATTCTTTGTCAAGCCTTCCACATATCATACCCCTTGAATGGTTCGAATTATACCATCTTCAGTTTTCACTTTGATGGTACCAATGCCAGCGATATTCAAAACATGATCATTTCCCATAAACACAAATCATCCTGAGATAGGTTCATATTCATGGAACCATTCTCTCCGAGAGGTCATATGCCATGACGCTCATGAATTCAGAAGCCATAGATTTGAGAAGATTTGTCTGTCTTCAGTAATCGTGGTTATGTCGCTGTACAACACTTTCACCATTAGGAATATTTGCAACGTTGCCCTGAGGTTTTGCTGCTTTCTCTCCATTTTTATTATAATACCAACACTGCTTCTTCGTATGACCTTTCTTTCCACAGTGAAATCATTTAGTAACCTTCTTACTACCTGACTTTGACTTATCAACATATTAACTCCCACTTGAACCATGTTCCGTTGATTTCCTTTTGAAGGCCTCTGCTTGTTGCGAGCCTACCAACATGTCCTGCTCATTTTTGCGTCTCCGTTCTTCTTCCAGAACAGTAGTTGCAACATCGTCAAAGACTATATAGTCTGTAAGAAGATTGCTAGTCATGTTCACGATGAGTGAATCATACGAGTCTGGAAAACTTTGGAGGAAGATCTCAGCACACTCTTTTACATCTATTTTGTAATTCATTTTTGAGAGCTTCGAGAATAGCGTATCAAGCGTACTTATATGCTCTGTCATGGAAATAGATTCCGACATCCGGAGAGTGTATAGTCTTCTTTTCAAGAAGATCTTGTTGTGGAATGACTTTGTCTCATATAGCTTTGAGAGATACTCCCAAATTTATTTTGGAGTCTCCAACTCTTCTACACTATTGAGAATGTCATCGATGAGACCGAGGTGCAAACTGGCGATGGCACTTTCATTTATTTTGTTCCAGTGCTCATCAGCCATATCCTTCGGTCTTTCCACAATAGCAGACAAACAACCTTCTTTCATCAAAACAACCCTCATTTTTGTTTTCCATGTCGAGAAATTATTCCCGTTAAACTTCTCTATCTCATACCGTTTTAACATTTTATCAGTACTTATCTCACTATAACCCAATCGTCGTATGAATAATTGGTATTAAACCAGAGCTCGGATACCACTGTTAGGATCAGACGTGGATAAATAAATGTTAGTCAACAAAGTAGAGACGAGAAAAATATAAAAATGGGGCAACAAGATTTTACGTGGTTCGACAAAATGTCTACGTCCATGGGCGAACAATAGAAGGTTTTTACCAACTCTCAAGAAATTACAACACTTCTCCCAAATTATAAGGAGAAAACACTGATATTTCTTTAACAATTTGGAGAAAAATTCTTTCAAATACCCAAGAGAAATTACCCAAAAATTAAGAAAAAACATATTTTTTTTCTAAATCTTTTTTTCTTTTTTTTCTGCTGTGTGTGGGATGATATTGCAGAGGGAAAAACCCACAAGGTTAAATTTTTCTTCCAATCGGTGCCTAATTTGACAAAAGTGACTTTGTCACTTTCAATCTCTACTCTCACACACACTTTCTTTCTCTCTATCAAACCTTTCTTCGGTGGCTCAAGCTCAATGGAACAATTGAACCTTGTATGGTGTTGTGTCCAAAATCGGGCTTCAAGATTTCGAGAGTGTTTTCTCGGAGTGTTCTTTTCCGACCAAAAGCCCTAATGGAGAGCTACCCTAGGTGTTGCTGACGTGAACAAAAACGGTCACCTGGTGAATAAGTTCGTAGGAACCCTGACAAATACTGAAGCGGTAGGCAAATGCAGGGACTAAAAGAGAATTGACGGAAGGCAATGCGAGCGTGAATGAGACGATGGGTTGGCGTGATTGAGACAAGGAGGCAGGTGCTTTCGTTGTGTAGCATGTGAAACATGGGAGGATATAATAATCTCTTTAATCCTAATAATACTAATGATATTGTTGTAAATTATACGAATAATATGGATATTATCATAATTTACATATATTATCGATATTCACGCGCACTCATGCTCATCTTTGAAACGAGAGAATCTGAACTTAAATCAACTGGTGATAAAATTTCATTACTAGAATCGAATAGTTTTCCGTAGGTCCATAACATGTTTTTAGGTCGGAACGAGATTACGGTAATTTGCCCACCCCTACCTCAAATAAATTCCTCTAGTCTTGTTCAATACAATCCCTACATTTATTTTAATTGATCCTATTAACCTTTTATTGAATGATATATGTCTATTTCTAGTAATTACAACGTAGAAGCGTTGAGCCAAGTTGGAATATTAAAAAAAATATAGATTAAGCTTATTTCCCCTAAATTATCGCGTTTAATCCTATTTTCCCCTGAGTTTTTTCTCTCATCCTATTCCCCTAAACTATCACTACTAATCTTATTTCTCTTAAATTTCAATTCATCATATTTACCCTTTCGTTAAATATCTGTTAACTTTATTGTTAATTATTTTCTGACCCTAAATACCTAATTTAAAATTATCCAATTAATCAAATCCAATTGCCTAATTAAACAAAATATGTGAATCTAATTACCCAATTAACCTAATTACCTATTTAACTAAACCGATAAATTTAATTAATCAATTAACTCAATCGATTTATTTTTTAATCGATTAACTTAAAATGAATAAAAAATAAATAAACCTAAAAAGGAATAAAATATTGTCTTCCTCCTCAAGTCACTGTTCTCCAAGTTGTCCATTTGTAGGTTTGCGACACCGTCGAGTCGTCTTTGTCGTATTCGTCCATTCTTCGTGTTCGAAGGATACTGCGACCGTCCATCAAGGGGGCAATGGGAGAAGGTCTCTGCCAGAGTTCAGTGCCGGAAGGCTCAAAAGGCAAGTTGGTTCTCCCATGAGGTATGTATTTACTATTTGGATTTTTTATTCATTTGGATGTTCGACTCTTGACCGAGACCGAATGATCCTTGATGCTCGACCCTCGACCGAAGGATGTTGCGGACGGAGGATGCTCAACCAAGACCGAAGGATGCTATAGACGTTCGACCGATACCAAAGGACGCTATAGACGTTTTACCGATACCGAAGGACCCTCGACGCTTGACGCTCGACCGAAGCATGCTGCGGACGGAGGATGCTCGACCAGGACCAAAAAACACTGCAAATGTTCGACCGAAACCGAGGCCAAAACCAAAAGACCTTTGACGCTCAAGTAGATTGCAGAAGACGGTTCGGGCTTGGATAGATTGCATCCGATAGAGTGAACTAGAAGAACAAAGATAGACTGGGACGCTCGAGCTTGGACAAATTACCGCTGAATTGGAAGAACGACGACAGATCGAACAACATTTGTTTCAATAATTGTTGTTTATAATACTTGTTAATGGTTGGTTTTTAATTATTGTAGGAACTATGTCGATGATGATAACCCAGAATTAGAAATTTTTTGTGATGAATTATGGCTTGATAGTAATGAAAAGCCGGACTTGGAATCAAATGTAGAATCCCTTGACAATGATAATGAAATAGATATATGATTTAAAGTTAGGAAAAACATTAAATTCCGGTGAAGATTTTAAGAATTGTGTTGTTCAATTAGTTTTGAATACCAAAAAGAATGTATGTTTTAAACAATGGGATAATGATGTCACTAGTGCTATATGTTGCTATTTTGGATGCAAATGGAGGGTTTATTGTGTCATGGAGAGCGAGATTCGGACGTTAAAAACATACGCATTTGAACATATATGTTGTATAATTTATAAAACAAAGATGAATCAGCGGAAGCAAGATAGAAAGATTAAGAGCGAGCGAAAGATCGAGAGAATTAGAGAATAAGAATAACTATTCTCTTATGTTTTTCTTTATAAATAAAGATACATATTTATACAAGTAGAAAGGGTGAAAAACAAGGAAAATACAAGTACAAATGCAAAGCACAAGTTTAGATGTAACATGCATGAGTTGGAGCGGTCAACAAGGCATAGGAGACCACAAAGGTCATAAATTGGTTTGACCAGGTTGCATGTCACGGGGACGCGGGTCGCAGGTCGCGGGACGCGACCTGAGCGCAGAGAGCGGGACGCAACCCGGGACGCGGGGAAAGGAGCGAGACACAGGTCATGAAGAGCGGGACGCGACCCGAGATGCAGAGAAGAGAGCGGGACACGAGTCATGAAGAGCGGGACGTGGCCTTTTTTCTTAACATATGGGAACCTAAAGGAGAATGCAAGTTGTTAAAAGACACGTTAGTAGCGAAGATGTTTAAGGATGATTTAAGGAATGATCCATATATAAAGCCGTCAAAGATGCAACATATGATAAAAAAAAAAGAAATACATGTTGATATCGTCAATAAAAAAGTGTCAAAAGACAAAGAAAACAACATTAGAGTATATTCAGATAGAAAGATAAGAGAAATTTGTTAGGCTGCAGGATTATGGGGCTAAATTACGAAATCAAATTCGGGTTCATCAGTGGAAGTGCAAACCATTGAGGATAGTGGAGGGCATGGGATATTGGATCACTTCTATATGTGCTTTGAAGTTTTGAAAACGTAATGGAAACAAAATTGTAGACCTATAATTGGGTTGGATGGTTGTTTTTTCAAGAGTGCTATTACAGGTTAGATTTTGGTTGTCGTTGGTCGGGACGGAAACAACCAAATCTACCTTATTGCTTGGACCATTGTTTCCATCCGCTTGAATCAAGATTCAAATCGCTTAAAGCGATTTGGATCTCGATTCAAGAGAAGGATTAACAATTATATTCGATAGGCAAAAAAAATATTGACGTTATTTTTTATGGTGCTTTTTATTTGGTTTCACATGTTTAATATAATTTTTGATTTGATGCATAGTTTATTAAATGTGATGGAACAAGAATTGCCCAATGTGGAACATCGTATGTGTTTGTGATATATTATTTCAAACCTCAAGAAGAATTATAAAGCGAAAGGTATGAAGCATTTAGTTTGGAATATTGCTTTGAGTTATAACGAGCCAAATTTTATTTCTAGTTGTGAGAAACTAGAGAAATTCAATAACTCTTGATGATTTAGTGAAGACTCGTGCATTCTTTAAATCTAGATGTTGTGATGATGTTCACAATAATATGGCCGAATCATTCAATAATAATATTATTTATGCTAGACGCAGACCTATGGTAGAGATGCTAGAAATAATGTGAATACAAGCTATGATCATGATTGATAAAATGGCTACATTTTTAGAAAAGTACACACGTGTACATAATCCATATTATGTGATGATTGAAAGAAGAAAAGATGTTGAATCTTATATCAGCAAATATTATTTAGTGAGTAAATGCCAAGAAACTTAAATAGAAATATTTCTCCACTTTCTGATGCAAAATTTTAGAAGAAATCGGGTGAAAATCTAATTCATCCACCGGCGGTAAGAAATTTACCTGATAGACCTAGAAAATATCATAGAAGAAAAGATTCAAGTTAAACAAACACGGAACCAAAATTCATTGTGGGCGACGTGGAGCATCCGGACATAATGTTAAACGATGATATCGTAATATGTTCTCGGCCTCTAAGATATCAAATTATACCATACTCTTATGAGGCAGAAAGCGGTGGTGATCGTCAACAATGACGATGGGAACTGCGAGAGGCCGTACAGACAATGTTGTTTCTAATGTTAATCTCATTCATGTTAAATCAATGGATACAACAATGTAATTTTTTCCCCAACTTTGACCCTTGCAAATTCAATGAAAGAATTTCATCGGCCCCTGGTTCGTGTGGCGCACAGCCACTGCCTTGAGGTCTGAAGATCATCATCGACGCTCATAGGAACATGCCATCTTCCATCTTCCGATTCCTGCATCATATGATGCCAATTCAGAGCTAAACTAATGACAAGTTTGAGTATATGTGTTTGTAAAACCACAAGTGACCTGTATAACAATGGAGTAAGGAGGTGGCATATGCAGCTTAAGTCCATCCTCTCTTGACACAGATACCCGAACCTGCAATTTCCAAATACATAGGCTTTCAATCTATAAAGTCAAATAAAAACTAACATAGAAGTTTATCCGAATGACTGCAAATAACTTTCATTCATTCGCAAATCTCATAGCCATGATTCCACAAAGAGAAATCTAAGGGTAGGGGACATTGAAAAAGAGGAAAAAAGGGGATGGAGATGAGACCTGGTGCTTCTCCTTCCATCTTGGGAAGAAACTATTCCCCAACAACTGAAAAAGATGGTCTCGCATTTCATCATTCGTCACCACTAAGCAGTTGCAACTCACTGCAGCATACAGCCAGTACCTGCAGACGAGTTTTTATTCACAAATGGAAACCATGTCTGTATCATTTGAGGTCCAAGAACAAAACTAAACATACCAATCATCATTTGAACCTGGAGGAGTGACGTAAAGGGCGTTGGCATTCATCCACTTCTCCAGCAGGGCTTTGTTTCTAGGGGTCATGGCTGGACCTCCTTTTACACGACCCTTATGCAAAATTATAAGTGGTAGCTTCTTTGATGGACTCATATGCCAGCAACTATTGACTACATTGTTAAGCTTCAAACACACAACCATATATATCAACCAGGAAACCTTCAATGCATTTTTGTTATCGATGTTTATGTACCGTATTCGTATATTTTTACCTGGAAAAAGTTGAAATTCCGTTGGTTCACGAGGCCCATATTCGCACCATCTATCACTGCATCAAATGGTCCATGCCTTTGTAGCCAATTCTGTGCCAGTTAATCTTGAAATCAATTCGTGTCATATAACTATTAGTACCAAAAAAAAAACAAGACATCTTCCGCTGGCTTTAACCCATGCAAAATACTTCATTACAACACAGTAAATCATTGATTTCAAAGTTATGCACCACTTTTAACTACCAAGGTTCAGATAAATAGCTTTAACCAGTTTATGTAGTTATAACTAAAAATTTTCAGCAACTGATCAAATAAATTTGATCAATTACAACCAAATGTAACCTAGGGTGAATTCACCTAGATCATTATGAGGTTATGTTGTTGATTTAAATCTATAATGCTTAAGAAAAGAAGCATTATACAGACATCCATACTTCTAAAAAAGGAAAATTAAGGAAATCCTGAAGTGTGGTCAAAAGCTTGACTCAGGTTTTCGGAGTAACGGTCAGCTAAAGGGCCTCTTTTAGGCGGATGTCATGGAGGGTTCATGAATTATAACAACGAGTACAATACACGGAGCAAATCAAACTCGTAAATTTTTTATTAATGGAAGAAGATTCTGTTACCTGAAAGTGATTAAAATTAGCCCTGGCTTCTTTCTCACAGGCCAGTTTTGTTAGAGATGAGGCGAAGTTTTCTGTCTCCATCGGGTCGATATCAACACAAACAAGCTTCTCTTTGCAAGATTTACAAACACCTTTTTCATCCATCTCTGTTCTTGTGATGTTCCATCTGCCAGTCCCCAACCATCCTTGTCCATGCCACCCTCCACCACCCCTCAAAACACCATCCTCTACCTTTTTCACATCCCAATCCTTACTTCCCGTGTTTGCTGCATCTTCAGATTTAAACCATTCTTCAATAGTCTCGAAAGTTGATTCAGAAACCTGTCTCACTGAGGCTCGCAAACGGTGTAATAACTCGTACACCTTATCCGCGTTCTTTGTGCAAGCACTAACTTTCAAAAGAGCAGAGAGCTCAGGTTCTTCAGCAATCACCTCTGATTCAACCATGTGAGCATCAACTTCATAAGCTTTATCTGCACAACCCTTATTACAGAAACCAAAAAGTGCTGGTCCGTAAGATCTCAACCTTGGTTGAACACCAAAAGCCTTCATCTGCTTCACCATATCAAAAGCCATTTCTGGGTCATCTAATGCAACAGAAAGTCTAGCAGCATTGGTGAAAGTAGCTTCATTGGGAACAACTTTGTCAGCAATCATCTGTCTAAAAATATCAAAACCTCTTTGGAGTCCTGGAGATACTGTCGTTTCAGTAGATGTGCCATCAGATAAAGAGCATAAATAGAGCAAAACGTTATAGTGGTACTGGTTAAGCTGCACTCCGTTCATCCTTGCCTCATCATACAAGCGAAGACCTTCAACGATATCACCTCTTTTAGAGCACATATCTAATTTATGTTTAAGGAGTGCTTCAGGAGAATCCCGTTTTGCTTTCTTGATCTCCTTCTTGGATAAAATATTAGGAGGCCGCACTTCCAAATCTTTTGCATTAAGAGCCATGGTGCATAGATGTTTATTCTGGTCCAAAAGGAATTGATGTTTATCTCGGGAGCCTTTGACTGCGAGGGGAGCATGGTACGGACGGATTGGAGACATGCTACGGTGGCGGAAAAAGACAGACGGAGTGTTAAGAAACAGAGCAAATAAAGAAGAAGTCCCTCGAGCAAGGGAGGGAGCAAAACAACTTGCACGTAGCATAACTCCCTGCTTACTTTGCACTAAACACTCTGCTCTACAATTATCTCTCACACCAATCCATCTGCAAAGACAGACACATGGAAATTCATGAAACTTTATTTGTTTAAACGAAAGCAATTCTCCCAAAAACAAAAAGTCTCAATATCAATCATAGTAAAATCTAGAAAAGCTAAACTTTTGAAACTACCCTCAAGATGAAATCTAACCAAATTTGTCAATTCCACAATTTTAGTTCCGGAAATCTAACTAATATTAATGAAAAATCCTAATCTCAAATAAGATTAGTACAGACGAACGAACGAACGAAAGTATTTGGATATATCAAGAAGTAGTAATCAAAACCACCGAAATTGATCAATCGGAGAGTTAGACGAAAGTGTGGGAAGCAACGAAGAGGAAGTACTTACTCAGAGTGTGCTGATAGGATTAATGGAGAAGAAACGAAGAGGGCCTTGTCGATGACAGAGACACACACCATTAAGATTATAAGGTTGTGTTGGAAGGATATGAGGGGAGTGGTAAATGGGCTTATGATCCATCCATCCGCAAGCTAGGCCTGGTGGGTACCCGCGGACCGAACCCGAACCCGCGTAGCCCGCCCTTATTTCGATTTCCCGTAACCGAATTAAAAAGAAAAAAGAAAAATCAACCCGCGACATCAACATGGACGGCGACACGGGGCGAGGCGCGGCGCAGCGAGGTGACGAGGAGAGGTGAGGCGAGACGGCGACAAACCGGTGACGGGAAGAGAGCCGACGGAAAGAGGGACAGAGAGGTGAAAAAGGAAGAAAATATCAAGCAGCGGCAGTCACAATTGTATGATTTGACGGTTTTTAGTTTTACTGTTATTTTAAAAGCATCGATATATATAAATAATTATAATATTTATAATTCATTCTAGAAGCGTAAAAGATCATTCATTTACAATATGAAATTGTAAAAGATCGTACATTTGATCGATTTAGAAGTATGAAACATCGTACATTTACATAATATTGTAAATCAATTATCAAATAGATTAAATGGTATAGTACGAGTAACAAAATCATATATATCGACTGCAAATGCATATGCTCGTATAGAAATATCAAAATATCGTACGGTTAAAACAATTTCAAATGAATCTATAATACATTTAAAGCGTGGAAGATCATTTGGTTTCCAAAGACTATATATACGTCCTGTTTGCTTCAACATATATAAAGATTGCTACAATTTGATTGTCTACATTTCTTTAGATTTTGAGTTTGATGTTTTCAGTATCTTTAATCTTTGAGAGATTTTTTATGTATATATCATTATCCAAAAATCCATATAGATATATGTTAGTATATGTGTATTGCACATGTGTGTGGTGCACATGTGCATTGCTCATGTTTTTATTAAATAAGTCCCATATTGGAACTTGAAGTATTAAATGAACACTATATAAATGTTCATGCAATTAATGTTTTTAAATGGTCATATGATGACTAATGGATATGTGTGTATATGCACATATATACACATATATATATACATATATAAATGTCAAAGATGGGCTCTTGGGCTCTTGGTTGGAGCGGGTCGGGCCTCGGCCCAACGGGTCGAAATTTTTTTCTTTTCGACAGTTGGTTTTTCGGTAAAAACGTTCGCCGAACCATTGCACCCATTCGAAGCACGCTCCCGAACGCTCCACACGCTCCGGACACATCCGTAGGGTTGCGTTCGTAGGGTCGCGTCTGTTGCTTGCATCCCAAAAAATCTGTATATATGACCAGATGATCATTTGTAATATCACAAAAAATTTATTCTAATCCCATAAATCTTTCTGAGGAAAACAAAATACATTCAACAAGAGATAATTCTCTTGCGATCGTTGAATCCTCAAGACGGAATAGAGAGCAAATTTCTGTCTTAGGACACTGCAACCGCAGGCCTCGATCATCTCTAATTTTTGGTATTTTAAATTGTCGTTTTTCAATTCAATATCGTTCAATATTCTTTATAATCTGTGTATTTTATAACATCCGAATTGATCTCGTTCTAACAATATATCGTAGCCACATCCATAAGGTATATATCTAAGTTTTGGATGCAATTAAACTCATCAAATATCTAAATGTGATTACATCCATAACAGGAAAATATATTTCCTCATAATCAATTCCATGTCTCTGAGAAAACTCTTGTGCGGAAATATGTATCTTATATCTGACCTCATTATTTTCATTTCTCTGTCGTACAAAAACTCATTTGCATCCAACTGGTTAAACAACATTAGAAGTTTGAGCGATGGGTCTAAATATTTTTCTTTTATTCAATGAGTCTAATTCTCTTTTCATGACTTCTTTCTATTTTATCCAATCATGTCTCTTTTTATATTCTGACAATGACATTGGTTCTGGATCTTCATTATCATTTTTAATTTTCTTGGATATAGAGAATGAGAATATTCCATCATTGTCATTTATTTAATATTTTCTTTCGATCTTTTCATCGTAGATATAGTTAATGGAAATCTAATTATTCTCTGTATGGTCCTTATTATTTTATCACCTTCATTCTCATGATCATCTTCATTGTTTGTTTCTTTTTTTATATCTTTATGACAGGGCCGGTTCTCACCATGTTCCACAAGGGCGACGGAACATGGCCTTAATTATTTTCGGGGCCATTATTTTAAAAAAATTAATATTGATTTTAATAGTTTAGGGCCCATGAATTTAGAAAGCTAAAAAAACCTAAAAGTTCCTACCGATTTTGTTCATCTTCCTCCTCTTTGATTTTGTTCAGTCCGCTCAACCAGACGCCTACGTGAGTTGTCGTCGTCGTTTGTACTTTCTTCATCGTCGCCAACTAGATATCAATGGATATGAGTTTTTTGTTGAGTTAAAGTTACTTATAGAATTTTTACCAAATGAAAAGATATGAACAATTGCTTTATTAGAATTATTGAAACGGTATAACTGTTTTCCAAATGCAATTTTATTGACTATTCCAATTATTGTTGCTTTTGTTGAAAGAAATTTTTCGAAGCTCAAATTATTGTCGTACTTGTAAACCACTATGTCACAACAAAGATTAAATGAATTAGCTTTGATGATAATTGAAAACAGTCTCCTAGAAGATTTAGATGTGGAAAGCTTGACCAAATATTTCGTTTCAAAACATGCAAATGAAATAGCTCTTTTCAAATGAATGTTGTAAATATTTATTGCATGTAAAGAAAATTCTTTAACATCGAATATTTCGTTTCAAAAGGACCTATTTTAATTTTATTACACAGGGTCTCTTCTCCAGTTGAGCCAACCCTGCTATATGATATGAGAACCAACATCTTTATCAAACTTCTTTCTGTTGCAATGAATTTTATCTTTCGAACCAAGTGATCTTCCACGTTTTAATCGTGTTGCAGACTCATTTGAAATTCTTTCACTCGTATGACCTTCTAGTATTTATATACGAGCATGTGCATTTGTAGCCGGTATATATGATTTTGTAACTCGTATTGTATCATTGAACCTATCTGGAAGTTGATTTGCAGTATTTGAAGAATTCGAATCTGAATTGAATTAATGAATCAAGCCAAAACGGCTATATGTACAAGAGTATTAGACCTAAATTACAATAAAGGATGTAATTACAAAAAGACGTATATACCCCTATACATGTACCCTTTACACGCCCCCTCAAGATGGAGCACCCTCGGTGAGTCCAATCTTGGAACACAAATGCTGAAACGGAAGCCTCGGAAGAGGCTTTGTGAGAATGTCAGCAAGTTGATCCGCGGCTCGAACATGCGTGAC
>CM071863.1:2062359-2104330 GCA_036759665.1 Gynandropsis gynandra | reverse complement strand
CGGCGTCCACAAGATGAAGTGGCGGCGGCGGCGGTAGGGAGGAGGGAGGAGGCGGCCGGGATTTTAGGAGGGTTTGTTTGCGTCGTTAGACTTTTCGCTCTGATACCATGAAGAATTCGAATCTGAATTGAATTAATGAATCAAGCCAAAACGGCTATATGTACAAGAGTATTAGACCTAAATTACAATAAAGGATGTAATTACAAAAAGACGTATATACCCCTATACATGTACCCTTTACAGTATTCTACAAATGTATGATCTTTTGCATTTCCATATTGCATTGTTTTGTAGGTGGATCAAGATAAAACAATGATTATGTTTTCCACCTCAATTTTGTAAGATGACAATCAACAAAATGGGTTGTGAACATATCAAGATATCTAATGATAGATGGTGAATTATATCCAACACAAATTCTCAATTTTCGTTGTGGACCTATTTTTATTTATTGCGGATGAGCAATCAGAACATATAGTACACAACCAAATACTCGAATATGAGATATATTTGGTTCCTGACCATTTGCTAATTGAAATTGTGAATATTTATGATAAGAACTTGGTCTTATTTAAATTAGTGCTTCAACATTTAAAATGATATGTTTTCAAGCAGAAACTAAGAGTTTTGTTCTTATTAGTAATGGTCGAGAAATGAGTTGGAGACGTTTAATCAATAACTCAACCATACCATTTTGTGTATAAACATGTGGTATGTGATGTTCAATCTCAATGCCAATCGATGTATAATAATCATTGAAATATTGAGAAATGAATTCACTAGCGTTATCAAATATCACTTTCTTAATAGAGTAATCGAGTAATTGAGCTCGTAATTTGTTATTTGAGCAAAAAAAAAAACTTGCAAATACAACATTGTGGGTTAATAATAGATAAACGTGTGACCATCTACTTGAAGCATTGATCAATACCATAAAGTATCAAAATGGTCCACTTTGTGGATGAATTGGTCCACATATATCCCAATATATTCATTCTAAAAATGATGGTGATTTATGTCTAACTTTGATCGATGATGGTCTCATTATCAATATTCTTTGAGAATAAGCAGTACATATGATTTCATGAGATTTAAATGTCTTTTCATTTTTTAATGGATGGTCATTGGAGTTTTTAACGCTTCACGTCATTATTGAACTGGGGTGATCGAGTCGATCATGCCAATTCTTAAACACATCTTTATACTTTGGGTTGAAGTTGGCATATGATTCAACTAATCATATCTTTGTGAAATATAATCCAGAGGATAAAGCTGATAATTTTTCTACATTATGTTTCTTCCTAGAAATCATTGTCGTGATATAAAGATATTCACGATTTTCATCATTTATGGTTTCAACATTATGGCCATTTTGGCGAACTTCTTTGAAATTTAATAAGTTTATTTGGGATTGTGGAGAGAATAATGCATCTTGTATAATAAAGTTTGTTCATCCGGACATTATAAAATTTGCTTCTCTACATCAATCAATTATTTTTATATTTCTAGATATCGTATTGACACTGGATTCACGTATTCTCAATTTAGAAAAATACTTTTTATCCTTCAATATTGTGTCTGTTGTAGCACAATCCGCTAAACATATATCTCCATCATTGAGATTTGATCATAACATATTTGATGTTATTTTTATTTGATAAAATATATTGATAAACCTGAAAAATATGAAATTAAAGTTGCATATAACAGTTTAACAAAAAAATTACAAAAATAATATAATAACACTTCTTGTCGATATATTTTTGCATAATTTATCATTTTTAAGTTGGTTAATAAAATATGTGATGTTCATTCATTTCACATAATGATGTAGACCTAGTGGGATGAGCATGATGATTTTTCATTAGTAAAACGTTTTATTATTCTGCAACAAAGGGAATTTATAATAATTTTCGATGGGTTCTCAAAAACTTTGCTTGATATTATGAGATTATCATTATGGAATGTCGATAATATCTTCTCCAGTTTATCATAATCATTTATAGCTCTATTTTGGAGATTATTTCGAATATTACAGAATGATATTCATCCACAGACTTATAATCTTGGAACCTCATATTTAGCCAATACTATTTGTCTCTAGAAGGATCACATATTTTTGTTATCGCATTTATCTTTAAAAGATTCCTATAAATCTGTGGGATCTTCTTTTGTATGATATTCATCTTTTAGATCACATGCAATATGATGTCATAGAAAGATCGTGGCTTTTATTTTCCTCTTCGGATGAATTATTTTCTTTATTATTGTGCCACTGAGATTTTTGCATTTGGGATGCATTTTAGCGTCAAATGCCCATATCATGTAATTTTTCTCCGAGGCATCATGATTCATGATATGAGATTCAACAAATTCGACATGATAATTATATTTAAAATAAAATGAAGTTATTCATTATCATAATAATTTTTAGAATATTATATTAAATAAAATAAAAGAAATAAATAAATTAACAAAAGATAAATAGAAATGTATTAAACTATTACATGGTAGTCGATCTCATTAATTATATAATATAAAACACATAGTTTATGTTCATTATTTAGTCCATAATGTTTGATGTTTAGTCCCTGATGTATTGTATTTAGTCTATGATGTCCGAATTTTAGTCCATGATGTCCAATATTCAGTCCATGGTATTCAGTCCATGATGTTCGGTATTCAGTCTATAATGCCTAGTATTCAATCCATGATGTCCGGTATTCAGTCATAATGTTCATATATATATATATATTAAACCAAGTCCAAATTTTAAAACTAAAATTGATTTGAAATAAAAATAAATATCTTCAAAGAATTTTTTTATGACACAACTTTTTTACTTCGTAATTTTTTTATTGTGTAAATTTTTTTACTACATAAATTATTTTCACATCATAACATATATGATTCTTATTTTTAGTTTGTTAAAGCGATCATGCTGATAACGTGTAAAATTAATAACTAGGATCGTAATTTATATGGATATATGAAATAGATATATATGTAGATGTTAATAACATGACATCTGATATGCGTATACATAATATATGATATGTATAGTATATGTAGGGGTGGAAAACGGGTCGGCCCGACCCGAACCCAGCCCAAGCCCGGTGAAAATGGGTTCGGGTCGACCCGTCCCGAAATCAAACGGGCCTGAAATTTTTGGTCTACGATTCGGCCCAAAGGGCCTCGGGCAGCCCACAGACAGACTGCACTAGAACACTCAAGTTTGATATCTCTTACACGTCTAATGACCTTATATATCTCTCACAATCTTCTTACAGGAACCATACCCCGAGAGGTGATTGCGTCCGAGAGGTGATTGTGTCCAATAGAAGAAGATGTCGTAGACGATCGAGGAGAAGAGAATCGTGACGCCCTAAACGATCGAGGAGAAGAGAACCGTGATGCCGCAAACGACTAAGGAGAAGAGAACCGTGATGCGGTAGACAACTGGAGAGGAGAGAACCATGATGCCGCAGACGATCGAGGATAAGAGAACCGTGACACCACAGACAATTGAGGGGACAAATAAGGATAAGAAGAACTATGAAGAGAATAGAACCATGAAGAGAAGCAGAATCGTGATGGACGCGGTAGTGGGAGAAGAGAAGAAGATAGACGAGAAGAGAAAAATAACAAAAGGTTAGGATACCAGGATTTTTTTAAGTTAGATTCACGGTCCGATGGGCCGGCCCGAAGCCCGATAGGTCAAGTACAATTTTCGCGAGCTTTTGAAAAGTCCAAGCCCGAAAGTCCGCTTACATTCAGACCTAGAATTTTAAGGCCCGAGATCGTTATTTTCGGACGAACTTCGGGTAGGCCTGCGGGCTGGACTGTATTTTGACACAACTAGATATATGATATATGAGATATATCACATTATAAATATATATTTTATAATATAATATATATAATATATATGTATATATCTAATGAAGCCAAAATTGAAAATTTAACTAAAACTTGAATATGAGAGAATATGAGAGAATGAAATTAGTTTTGGAATTTATAAATTGTATATTGAAATGAATAGTTGTATTGTCTTTTTATAGAAAAATTAATATGATTTAATTTTGTTAAATAAAAAATAATTGTATAAATTCACACACATATTTAATTATATATTATATATAAATAAGTCTGTTTGTGAATTAAGATTTTATATAAAAAAATAAATTTTATAAAACTAAATCTAAACATAAAATAACTATTTACATTGATCTTTTATATATATATATATATATATCAAGAATTAATATGTATATAAAACAAGGTTCAAGAAAGCCGGACGGACACCCAATGCCTAGCACCTAGAGCGTCTAGGCGGAGTCTAGACAAACTAGGTGAATATATATATACATATATATATATTATTTGTATTTAATATAATTATAATATAAATATTTAATTCCAAATATTTATAAGTACTTAATTTATAAAACACATATAAATAAATAAAGTTTAGTATTTATAAAAAATATTTATAAGTATTAAAGTCACAATATATTAAAAATGGCGTCGAGTGGGGACGATATTAGACCAAGACAAGGGCAAAGGCGAGAGTGAATGCAAGAGATGAAGCTAAGGGTGAAGATGAAGATGAGAAATGAAGAAGATGGCAAAAGATGAAGACGATAACAACATACGAGAGACGATAGAAGATAAGATAACAAGGATGAAGGCATAGACAATGATAAGATACGAATGCAAGGATAAGAGATTTAGATGAAGACAATAAACGATGCAATAGATATAAGAAGACAAATAAAATGATGATGGCAAAGTCGATAAAAGATAAACGTATAGATATGTGTCATTATTAGTTTTTTTTCTTTTAAATACCAAAATTACGTCGTTTTGACGTTACTTTTTTTTTTGAAAAAAAGATCGTATAGAAATTAATCGGACGACCAGGGAGCGCCCAGCGCCCAGCGTCCAGACGGACAACTAGAGCGATTTTTAGAATACTTATATAAGGAAATTGAATAAACCGGTAAACCAATGGATTGGATTAAATCCCAATTAATTGTAATTTTGGATTGGATTGAGCCACCAAATTGAGATTCTAATATGAGTCGGATTGAAATCAAGAAAACACCGATTTCAATAAATATAAAGCCTTTGAATACAACATTTAGACAATGCTTGGGATTCAAGCAAGGGATGATTAAAAACAAAAATCCCTAACCCCAAAAGACCAAAAGATAAACGCTTTGCAGTGAGAAGCATATGAAAACAAACTATGCTTCCCTTTAGAACATATAATCAAAACCCAAAACAACGGAAGAATGATAAATCATCCTATAAACACCAAACCATTCTTCAAAAGATTAATAATTCTTCCCAAGGATCATACCAATGATGATGGAAACCAAAGCAACTCCAACCACAATCGTCATTGTTGCAATATTTGAGGGTTTAGCTGTCTGAGTAACAGTAGTAGTAATGTTACCCGATGAAGAAGAAGAAGCACCCACGTTATCGTCCTGTTTCTTCTTGCTCTTCTCATTCACAGGGGATGATAGGCCTAATCCGATGTCTCGGGATTTTACTTCCACTTCAGTTCCCACTTCCTTGGATGCCTGCAAGAGTAATTTCGAACCTTAGATTTAAATAAAAGGGATCTTATATGCTTATCATGAACCTTAGATTTATCATCTGCAAGTTTTACTTTCTGTTCAAGTTCTGTGACCATTGATTCGAGTTGAACGATTTTCTTCTTCTTTGCTTCAAGCTCTTCTTGTGTTTGCTTCAAGGTTGTCTCCTGTTCTTTCTGTTTCCACCGTAAAACTTATCAGAACTAATGAAAATTCCAACAGAAATTGAAGTTTTTTATTAGATATCATACAGAAAACAGAAGAAATAAGATTAAAACCTGTTCAGAAACGGATGTCTGAGCAATTTGAAGCTCTTTTTGAAGCTGAAGCACTTGATCATGGAGAGCATCTCTGTCGCTGGCCTTATGTTCATGTTCCTGCAGTTTAGAGGTCAATTCTGCCTCCTTTACCAAAGCAGTAGCTTTCACATTTTCCACCTGAAAGAACCAAGAAACATCACAAATCAGCAAATCAATGTAATAATTAAATGTATGTGTCCCTGTAAGTACATTATTACCTCTTCTTTTAACTGAGTTTCTACTATTGTCATTTGTTTTTTGAGTTCTTCTAGATGTGACTGCAACACAGGCTTTTCAGAAGCCTCAACCTTAAGCTTATCAATTTCAGCTACTAAAGCATCCGTATTGGATTTCTGTGCATTGAGTTGTTCTTCGAGCTGTGCAATCGCTGACTGGAGTTCATTCTTCGTGCTTTGATACACCTCGTTCAATTGGTTGTTCTCCCCCAGGAGTGAAGAAATCTGAAGAGAAACGAATTAAACAACTAAACTGAAAATTACCAATTGAAATTGAAACATTAATACAATGTCTCTACCTGTGATTGCAATCTCTCTCCTTCAGACACAAGTTGTTTTGTTAAATCTTCTATGGCTGTCTTTGAAGCTTCGAGCTCTTTGGCTGTTTGGTCCTTTTCAGCTTCAATGGCTGTAAGTTTTGATTGCAACGCAATGGCCTCTGAACCATGACTGGCTAATTCCTCACTCAGCTTTAAATTCACCTCAGCTAAAGCCCCACTTTCCTTCTCTAAATCACTGCATTTGGCTCTGAGCTCTTCTACAACATTTTCAAGATTCTTCAGTTTCAACGAAGCGTCCTCTAGCTCCACCTTTCTAATTTCAACGACCTCTGATGCTTCATGTGCCTGCTTTTTGTACTCCTCTACATGGCCTTCGAGCAATTTTACCTTTTCAATCAACTCACTGGCCTCTGTTTCTTTCTGATTGAACCTCTCGGCTGCCTCTACCAACTGTTTGGTTGTGGTGTCCTTCTCAGAAGTACTGGAATCCAGTAAATCCTGAAGCTCTTGAATTTTGTTCTTGAGCTGGTTGTTTGTCTCTGCCAATAGTTCATTTTCCAATGATGACTGCAAAGCTTTGTCTTGTGCTCGGACAATCTCGCCTTTGAGTTCTTCATTTGCAGTCTCTGCAGAAGCAACTTTTTGCAATGTCTCATCGAATTCTTTTTTCAAATCAGAATATTTCCCAGATGCTTCAGCCAACTGTTCGTCGTATAATCTAATTTTGTCCTCAAGATCTTTCAATTTCTCAGACAACGAATTGGCCTCTGAGTCTCTGCTAGTGAAATCCTCCATTACCTTCTGTAGTTTTAGCTCTGAATCTCTACTTAAAGATTGATGCAAAGCTTCAAGTTCTGTGCTTCTTGATGATGCTTGATCCAATTCTCTTGCTTGCTGCTCAAGTCTCTCTTCAGCTGACCTAAGCTTCTCCATTACCTCACTTTCCCTTAGACCAGCAGCTTTCAGATCGTTCTCAATACTCTCCAGCTTTCCTTGTGTGTCATTCAATTCGTTCCTCAGAACACCTAACTGATCCTCAGATGATTGATGCAAAGCTTCAAGTTCCGTGCTTCTTGATGTGGCTTGATCCAATTCTCTTGCTTGCTGCTCAAGTCTCTCTTCCGCTGACCTAAGGTTCTCCATTACCTCACTTTCCCTTAGACCAGCAGCTTTCAGATCGTTCTCAATACTCTCTAGCTTTCCTAGTGTGTCACTCAATTCGTTCCTCAGAACACCTAACTGATCCTCAGATGATTGATGCAAAGCTTCAAGTTCCGTGCTTCTTGATGTGGCTTGGTCCAATTCTCTTGCTTGCTGCTCAAGTCTCTCTTCAGCTGACCTAAGCTTCTCCATCACCTCACTTTCCCTTAGACCAGCAGCTTTCAGATCGTTCTCGATACTCTCCAGCTTTCCTTGTGTGTCATTCAATTCGTTCCTCAGAACACCTAGCAGATCCTCAGATGCAATGATCTTCGTGTTGTACTCATTAACAGCATCTTCTAACTTCTTTCTCTCGTCCATCACAGCATTCAGATTTTCTGTCAACTCTCTCTCTTTCTCATTGGCAATGTTTAGAGCAGCTTCAAGACTTGAGTTCCTTGCTTGAAACTCCTCTAGTCTGGACTGAAGCTCAGCCACCTGTCCCAAAAACCCTTTTGAATCTGCTTCGGTTTCATCGCATTTCTTCTCCAGCGAGCTAATCTGCTCCTCGAGCTCCTGAATTCTGTTTTTTTCTGTCTGGAGTAGAAACTCTAGCTCCTTTACTTTTCCCTCAGCATCTTCTAGTTTTGACTGGTTTGTTTGAAACAGACCTTCTAGTTCAAGGCTGCGCTGGTGACTCGTGTTAGCCCGGTCATCATGTTCTGCACCCTTCTCCAATGCAATCCTCAGTTCATCTTCAAGCTCTGAATTTCTCGCTGATGACTGACTCAGAGACAATTCCAGCTCGGTAGTTTTTTCTTGGTATTCTTGCAGTTGGCCAGTCACCTTGTTTTTCTCCTCCTCAGCTACTTCCAAAGCAGCTTTTAGTTCAGATACTTTCTCTGAAAATTCTTTAAGTTCTCTTTCTGTGTCGCTGCTTTTTAAATCCAACAAGTTCAGTTGTTGCTCAAGCTCCACGTTCTTCTGCTCAGATGCAATGAACCGAGTCTCCAGCTCTTTCAATTGTGATTTAGCTTCTTCCACTGCTTGGTTTGAAGACTGAACTATACCCTCAAGCTCAATATTCTTTTGGCTAGCAGCTGCAGCTGCAGCTCCAGATTCAATGTGAAGCTCCTCCAGTGATTTCAGTTTCTGTTCAAGCTCGGAATTGTTTGATAAAGCTTGAGACAAAAGAGCATCTGTTTTAGAGAAATTCTCATCTGAAATCTTCAGTTTTTCTTCTAGTTCCCCACAGATCTCCTTCAGTTTCGCTGCATTACTTGAGAGTTCTGCCGTGGCTTCTTCAAGGGCTTCTTTTTCTTTCAATGTTTCAGTCAATTTCTCATCTGAAATCTTCAGTTTTTCTTCTAGTTCCCCACAGATCTCCTTCAGCTTCGCTGCATTACTTGTGAGGTCTGCCGTGGCTTCTTCAAGGGCTTCTTTTTCTTTCAATGTTTCAGTCAATTTTTCATCTGAAATCTTCAGTTTTTCTTCTAGTTCCCCACAGATCTCCTTCAGTTTCGCTGCATTACTTGTGAGGTCTGCCGTGGCTTCTTCAAGGACTTCTTTTTCTTTCAATATTTCAGTCAATTTCTCATTTGTATTTCTGAGCTTTTCTTCATTGTTTTTCAATAAAGAGTCTAGCAACTCTTTCTCCTCGAGTTCTTCCTTGAGCTTTAAGCATATGTCTTCCAATTCAGAGACTTTAGCCTGAAGATCTTTGTTTTGAGAGACTAAATTCTCAAGAGCCGATAACTCTTCTTTGATTTGAGATTCAGAAGCTTTTTTCTGCTCAAGTTCTTGGGTCAATTCATCAATGAGAGCTTCTTTTGAAGACATTTTTTGTTCTGTTTCAAGCAATTGAGATTTTGAAAGTGCCAATTCCTCTTGAATGGCAGCTAATTCTCTTGTATTGTTCTCTAGTGCTGCTTCAACTTTTTCATTTTCAGCAATTTTCTCCTGCAGCTCTTTGAGTTCTTGCTGCAGGGACACCATTTTATCTTCCATCTCTTTTGCGCCATCTTTTGTCAATTCAAGCAGCCGTTCAAATTCCGAAGCCCTTTGCGTCTCAGATTCAGCATGAGAAGCACTTTGCTTATGCAGCTCTTCAAATTTCTGCACCGCCTCTGCTGAATGACTCAATGCTTCTTCCAACTCTAACGTCCTTTTTCTCGAGTTCTCAAGCTCAATACCTAACCCATCAAAAGCTTCTTTAACTTCAGTTAATTCCTTATGTTTGGCATTGTGAGACTCCAAAGCGCCTTCCAAAGCCTTCAGCTGTGAGCTGTGTTTCTCTTCCACTTCAACAATCTGTTCCTGCAGCTTCATGTTGACAGCCTCGAGCTCTTCCTGCTTCTTAGTCGTTTCTTCAGACTTCTCTTTAGCAGACAAAAGCTCATCTGTCAACCGAGCATTTTCAGATTCATATCGTTTCAGTTCTCCTGCCACTCTCTCTAATTCGAGTTCCAGCTCTTTCATCTTCTCCTGTGATTCATGTAATTCTCTTTGCGAACCACTTGAGCTCCTCTCTATTGAAACTTCCCTTTGCTCTTCTGCAGGAGAATGCTCCACTTTGTCAGTGTCATCCTTTACATCGATAGCTTCCTTCTCAACTTTTATGAATCCCCCATCAAGCGTTGTATCTTCATCTTCTTTACCCAAAACTCTTTCATCCTTTGGTAAATCTCCATTAGCAGCCTGTAATAAATTGTCGACGCTCAAATCTCACAAAAGGCCTCGTAATTCGAATGCTAATCTAAGAAGCTTGGCAGACAGACCATGGATTCCATATAACTCAATCCAATGTTCACATCAGATTTCGAAAGAAAAAAAAAAAATCCTCGAAGCTTATGAGAAAACAAATGATTATTTCATTAGAAAACTCAAATCGATGCTTTCAATCGATCATAGAATAAATGTAAATAATTACAAAAGGATCATTACCTTAACAGGAACATTAACAGTATCCAAGTCCTCAGCAGCACCTTTCACGGCCGCGGGGATCTCGGAACTTGTTTGTGTTGCTTCTTCCATGCTATTATGTAACAATTTCGACCAAGTTTGTTCTGCAACTTTTAGAAGATGGAAAATCTCGGATGAGAAGAAAATGAAACATAAGCAGACTTACAGATGAGGTTACTTCAAGACAGTGATCAAAACAAAAACATAATCAGTTGCCAAAATAGACACAGATCAATGCTCACAGCATCAAGTCACTTTGAGTTCTGGTTTCTTGCATGAACAAGAAACCCTCAACAGAAAATTATTATTTGTGTTAAATATGTTCGTAAATCCAGTGATTTATGATCCTTTCTTCATCAAACGTGTATTATAACAAAGAAACAGTAACTTGCAAGAAAGAGAATCCAATTTCAAGAAGTTATACAATTTTTTTAATATAAAAAACAAGATAAGATCATTGTTGTTGCAGTCAACTAAAAAGAAAAAAAAAAGAGAATAATTTTTCCCATTTATATTAGTTTTTTCTTTTCAACTAGGAAAGAAAAAACAGAGAAAGTGTATTTATAGATCTTAAGTGGGAGAGCCCAAAATCATGAGGAGAAGACAAAAGGTCAACACGTGAATATGCCATGTGATGATATTCAACTTTGTTGTTGGCAATGCAATACTTAATTAGGTTTGTACCAAACAAATAGTCCACATCTACACGATGGAACAAAGACCTAAAAAAATTATTTTTAATGTGACATTATTCCCAACAGAATACAAAAAATATATTTTTTGGGTCGTGGTTCAAATTTTAATGATCCGATCAAGAATATAGAAAAACTCAGAAGAATGAAAAAAAATATCGAATTTAATTCAAGACAATACAGCCACCAACCATGTGAGGTTGGCATGCAATGTTTGCATTATTCAAGATTCCATATACTATTATGGGAAATCAAAACATTTAAGAAAATATCAACAGAATTTTATTAGAATCAATGTATTTATTAAAAAGAATCGAGGAGTAATCAATATTATATATAAATCAATTATTCATATTCTATTTGATACATTGATTCTAATATCAATATAATATAATATTTTTTATAATTAAATTGTAAAAAGAAAATTAAATTTTATACATATCTAACTCAACCTACAAACTAAATCAAATTTATATAAATATAAATAATTACATAATTTATGTTATTTCATATTAAAGCAATTTGCAAAAGTTTTATCTTTTTTTTTCTAAGTTCTAGAGACAATATTTCATTATTTTAGAAAATATAACCGATAAATCATTTAATAAACTTTGGGATTTTCCTTGTCGATGAGTATAAGCAGTATAACTCACGACTAAAATATGGCAATAAAAAAAGACAAAAACTTGGTCGGAAATCATGACTCATCACCACTTGCACTTTTAATGGTAGAGATTTATTTTAGTTGGTAAACCAAAATACTATGTATAAGTTGTTTATATTTAATTTCAGATCCAACACAGTTGTTTGAAGATAATTTTAAATTCCACGTTGAACATGTTTAAGAGAAAAAAATTCTGGGAAAGGTACAATTTTTTGACTTCAAAAACAATGATCACCAAGGATAATCTTCATAGAATTTAATAAATATTCATAGCCCTTACAAAATTATCTATTATTCATTAATATTTGTTTGGTCAATTTTATTTTGAAATCCAAATTCAAAGTCTCGATAGATTTGGATTTCAAATCCAAAATATATAAATTATTAAAATATCCTTAAAAATATCAAAATTGATAATTTTCATTTTCATTTATAATTAATATTATATATGATTATTTTGTTTTAAAAAATATAATTTTCATGTATAATTAATATTATATATGATTATTTTGTTTTAAAAAATATATTAAATTATTTTAAAATGTAAGTTATAAATAATAATAATAATAATTATAATCATTAATTTTTAAATGAAATTAATAAAAATGATTATTAAATCTAATTTATATATAAAATATATATTTTGGTAATTTTCTTGTAAAAATCTTAACTAAAATTCTAATTTTTATGAAAAACTAAAATAAATTTAAAATTTAGATCTATAATTTAATTTTAAAAATATGAAACAAACAACTTAAAATTTGAATTCAAATTAAAATTTAAACTCTAATTTTAAATTCACGCAAAAAGTTGTCTAAAAAATCATGCATTTAATATATAATATATAATGTGATTCATTTGAACAAACCTAACTATTTTATGACGCGAAGATCAAATGTTCAAAATAGTCTAAATAATTTTTGTATAGAACATCGTATAATAAGATAATTATATGAAATCATATATTTATTTGGTAATTTCAGAAAATAAATTATGAATAGTCATGCAAGTTTTCCCTTCTTTTCTTTTCGCATGCTTTGTGTCTTTCTTGAGTTCACTTTCTTATGTCCGTTAAATAATAATAATTAAAATCCTTTTATGCCTCAAACCAGAGTAAACCGGGTGTTCGTAATGAAATAAACCAAAGAATATCCGGTTTACGAGGAATTTTCGATAAAGACATCTCTGGAAAAAGTGCAAATAAACCTAACACGAGTTAGAACTCAGCGTAAGCATGATAAAGATTAACACTCTTAAAAAAGAAGATTAACAATAAAATATAATCCAAATCGATAAAGTTTTACAAGTTCTTTTTACTTAGCATATATGGATTCGACAGTTTGGCGATTAGTTAGCAATATGAGTTTTACCATATGCGTTTGATGATTAGTAGTATTGTTGATGGTTTTTAGCTCAGATTATTATAAACCAAACGGATGAAACTAAATTATGATTAGTAGCAAATTAACCATCTAATCCAAATCTAAACCTTCTGTTGGTGATCGCCTGATCCGAGTATCATGTACAATAAATCGAAAGTTGAAAAAAAAAGCTAAGAAGAAAAAAATTGACTAAGATCGATCAAAACGAAGGATCCCAAAACGAAAACACTCATAATAAGGAGTGAGAATTCAAAGTTTAACAGAGTAGTGATCTAAAGCGATCTGTGAGATCTATCATAATTCTAGCAAGCCAAATCCACGATGATCGAAACAGAGAATAACGAGCAGTATCTTCAAACAACAAAATCAACCATAGAAAAAAAAAACGAGGAGAAACAAAGAACGATAAACTTTTCTGTACCTGAATTCGATCTCCTTCAACTCTTCTGTCTCTTCTTCTTCTTCGTCTATGGGATTTCGTCGAAATAATTCGATTTCTTTTTCGAAATCGGATAAAAAATGGGAGATGGGAAGGCAAATTACAGAAAATGAGGAGAGAGAGAAGAGAATCTTTAGGGTATATAAAGAGGAGGGTGGGGGCCGCTTATTTGAAAGCCAGCTATGGCGGACGCCGTCGTTTTTCGCCTCATTTTCCTACTCTGCCCCTTGTTTCTTCTTTCTCTATGTTTTTACTATTTGAGATTCTTACATTTAACAAAATTTGTTTTTTTAATCCACATTGAGATTTTTGGATTTTTTAATATCCAGATTTTTTTACATAAAAGATAATATTATATAATTTTTTAAAAGTGGAAACACGTGGTGTTGTAAATTAAATTCAGTGTTTCTTTTTTTTTTCTTAATAAGAGAAGAATTGAGGAAAGGGAGGGTAGATTGGTCATTTGATAGTTCAAAGAAAAACAAAAGGAGAGCTGGTTGGCTGACCGAAAAGGCCAAAGAGAGGCCACAAAATACCAATGAGAGACCGACCGACCAAACCGTCCTCTCTCTCTCATTGAAACCATTAATTTTGTTACCCCAATCTCTTATTTATTCCAAGATTTGACCCCTCAACTTTTTCTTTTTCACCAACAGGGACATTTTAGCTTTTTTTTTCATTCCTTTATTTCTTTATATGATTATAGATTATAATATAACATCCACCGTATTAATATTGCAATTTTCATAAATATATACAGAAAATCAATCATTGCAACTTTTAAAGTTCATTTATAAGAGTTCTATTTAATTGCATAATGTATAGATTTTTAACAGTTTTATGTCATATAGATAGAGAAATTATTTATTATTATTAAATAAGAAATTAAATAAAAAATAAATGTATATTGATTAGTTTATATAAAAAGTATGAATTGATTATTTAAATAATTTTATTTTTATACTAAAAAGCCTTATTTAGGATGGAATTAAAGACCATTCATGGTGGCTAAGAAGTCACTTTCCTACTCGGTCAAACTCAATAGACACATTAAATTAAACTCTGGCCTTGAATTTGTATATAGTTTTAAATAGACACAAAAATTGAAGAAAAATCTAAAAAATGTTATAAATAATATGAGGACGATATAAAACAAATAATTATTGAAAAAAACAATGGAAACATTAAATTAAACTCTGGCCTTGAATTTGTATATAGTTTTAAATAGACACAAAAATTGAAGAAAAATCTAAAAATATTATAAATAATATGAGGACGATATAAAACAAATAATTATTGAAAAAAACAATGGAAAATAAACAGTTCTCTAAACGAATGGTAGTATCAAGTGTGTAGGATTTTAGTATTATAATTTCAATATTTTGAGTAACTCATTTATTAATCGAATTTATTAGTATTGAAAATTAAATGCGTTTTATAATTATTATGCATAAACAATCATTTTAAAACGTTATGATCTGAACTACATTTAAAGAAAATAATTACAAGGTTTAACGTAGTACTGTATTATAAACTTGGGCGGCCTATTGGGAGGAATTCCATGATAGATATAATAAATTTAGAAAAATATTTGGGTCAGTTTTAAAAACTTATAAAAGTACATGGGTTAAAGTGTTATTAATTGAGGAAGAACACATATCACACCTCGTCAAGCTCGACAATTCAGAAATATCCTAATTTTCTTCCGATGCTCTGCCTTTCTTTACGGCAGCGTCCATTCGAAGTCTCACTGTTTGTCTGCCGGGAAAAATCCAAGAAAGTTTAGAGAATTCAAAACCCAATGATTGGCACTGATTTTCTGGGAAAAATTTCCACGCGGGATGATGTTGCTCTTCTTTGCATCTGGATGTGCCACTGTCAAACTGAGGAACTGAAGAAGACTAAGACCAAGAAGATTACGAAGTCGACAGGTTAGAAAGTGCGATTGAGTTGAATTTGCATTCGGGATTGGCTTTTTTTCGTGTTCATAGTTTTCCCCTTTGAATTTCTACGTCTTTCGAGATTTGTTGAGGGAGTTGAAGAAAACTCAGATTCAATCGTGGAATGTTTTCACTATTAGCTTTTTTTTTGTTATCTCTGGTTTGATATCTTCTTCTTTTGCATCATTTCGTGTACTCCAATGCTGATACATGAATTAGGAAAACTAGAAATTTCTTTGTGGTTTAATCTTACAAGCCTCAGAGGAATTTCAAAGTTGGTCTAATCAAGCATCTTAGGTTAGGACTGTTCGAGGTTTTAGATGTTTTATGTGGTATCGGTGCAAGATTAACTACTGTACAGGTTTGATGGGACACTGTCTTCTGGGTTTTGGTACCATTTAATCATTTGTCATTTGCGTTTCAGGGTTTATCAGGAACACATGTTCTTGATGAGATAGATTCCATAATTTGCTATGGAGATAGATCTCGAAATTCCTTCGCATGAACAGAACTTGGACAAGGCAACAAATGTGAATGTTGATGTTGGTGATAGTTTGGATGGAATGGATATTCAGGACGTTGACATAGATCTTCCAACTAGAAATGGTAATGTAGATGTGTTCTGTGAGCCGAGCACGAGTGGCAGCATTGGTAGTAGTCAAGAGCAGTTTGCAACTGTTGATGCTGTCACCAGAGGTATCCTTCAAGAACCCAAAAATGGTCTAGAATTTGAGTCTAAAGAGGCTGCTTACCATTTCTATAGAGAATATGCTCGATCTGTTGGATTTGGTATCACAATAAAAGCCAGTCGTCGCTCAAAGAAATCAGGAAAGTTTATTGATGTGAAAATAGCATGTTCAAGATTTGGAACAAAGCGACAGTCTGGCACAGTTGTCATGAGATTTGTCCAGATGATTTTTATATCGGTGTCAGAGGAATGAATAAGCAGACTGGTGCAGTAACACAACAAAAGAAGGGCCTTCAATTGGCTCTAGAAACGGAAGACGTAACTTTAATGCTTGAATATTTTATGGCGATGCAGGATGAGCAGCCGGGTTTCTTCTATGCGATAGATTTGGATGGTGAGAAACATGTGAGAAATATCTTTTGGCTTGATTCAAAGGCCAAACATGACTATGACAGTTTTTCTGATGTTGTCCACTTTGATACATTTTATGTAAGGAATAGATACAAAATTCCATTTGCTCCTTTTGTGGGGGTCAATCGTAACTGTCAATACATTTTGCTTGGATGCGCTTTTATTGGAGAACAAAGTGCATCTACTTTTTCGTGGTTATTCCGGACTTGGCTTAAAGCAGTAGGTGGTCAAGCTCCCAAAGTGATTATAACAGATCAGAACAAGCTTCTGAGTGAAGCCATTGTGGAAATCTTTCCCAACGCTCGTCACTGTTTCTGTTTGTGGGATTTGATGAGTGAGCTTCCTGAGAAGTTGAATTCTTTTGAGGACCGATATGATGATTTCTTGAAAAACTTCCGAAAATGTATCCACGGCTCTTGGACAGATGAGCAATTTGAAAGGAGGTGGTCAGAGATGGTTGGTAAATTCGAACTTAATCAAAACGAATGGGTTCATTCGTTGTATAATGATCGTAAAAAGTGGGTACCGCATTATTTTCAGGGTATTTGTTTAGCTGGAATGTCAGCACATGAAAGATCAGGAAGTATTTCCTCTCATTTTGATAAACATATGGATTCAGAAGCTACATTCAAGGACTTCTTCAAACTCTATACGAGTTTTCTACGAGAACGATATGATATGGAAGCAAAGGCTGATCTTGAAACTCAAAGCAAACAACCTGTGTTGAGGTCACTTTCGCCTTTTGAGAAACAACTTTCTCTGATCTATACAGAAACTGTTTTCAAGAAGTTCCAAGCTGAGGTACTGGGTGTTGTTTCTTGTCAACTGCATATAGAAAGAGGAGATGGGCCAACTGTGATATTCCGTGTAGAGGATTTTGAAGAGCGTGAAAATTTTTACGTGGCTTGGAACAAGGAGCTGTTTAATGTGAGTTGCTCTTGTCGTTTATTCGAGTACTGGGGTATCCTCTGCAAACATGCGATCCTTGTACTTCAAAACTCTGATGTTTCTAGCATCCCATCCCAATATATATTGAAACGCTGGTCGAAGAATTGTAACACCAGGGAGAGCAGGAACGTAAAATGTGCCACTACACATAGTCGGATGGCACGTTTTGATGATCTTTGTAGACGTTTTGTCAAGCTGGGGGAAATGGCATCTTTGTCAGATGAAGCATATAAGACTGCTTTCAAGTTGTTAGAAGAAACCTTTACTCATTGTGTCAGTGTGAACCATTCTGCCAAGTTTCTTTCAGAGCCAAGCAGGTTAATGACACATGGAAATGTTGACATAGGAGTTGAAGATCTGCTGGACAATATATCAAGGTCGTCAAGGAAAATGAAAATCCATAAGAAAAGAAAGGTGAGTTTAAGGTTGATTGTCAATCTTATGAGATTATATGTAGTTTTCTTACCCTTGGGGCAGGATCTGACAGTTTTGTTTATGTTAAAGGCACATTCTGGACCAGGAGATACATCAAACAGGTCAGAAGAACACTGTCAAGAGACTGTAAGTAAGCTGATTTGCATGAAATGAGTACATATACGTGAAAGCCTCTGGTTTTTATCAATTAAACTTGTAGCAATCCTTCCATTTTCTTTTATTCCATGCACCCCATGAAAGTTGGATAATCCTTCACATTTATGCCCGAGTAAAATAAGTAGTGTTTTTTTTTCATTCCAGGAACAAGGTAGCTCCAGAGCACCTAACTTGGACAATTGTTACATTCCTCAATCAGATATGGAAGAGCTGGTACATAGGGAAGCTGATTTCCTTTTCTGTTCTTTGTAATCATTCTGGTTTCGCTGGTTTTCATCTATGTTTACCACTCATCTGCAGCAACTAGGCTCCAGAGCAGCAGCAACACTTGGTGTTTATTATAGCACGCCACAGCCTGTTCAAGGAGTGAGTTTGATGCATTGTAGAATGAATCATAGATTTGTATTGTTTTTCCTTTTTGTGTTAACCATTTATATCCGCTTTGTTTATATTGATTATGTCTTGATCATATTACTCTTGCAGTTTTCTTCAGTTCCTTCCATCCAGGATGGTTACTACGGAAATCTGCCAGCCATTCAAGTATTGGTGAAATAATTGCTCCATTTCTCTTTAATTCCAATGCTCTTTTCTGTTGTTTCTCTCTTTAATGCAGACGTTGGTAGCTACTATCAGCCAGTTCTACTTAGATTAAACCCGTGGATGGATAGGTTTAAGATCAGATGAGGGTTTCTATTGGAACCCGAAACTAATATTTTGTTTTTGAGTGATTTAGGGTAACTTGCATGCAGTCCATAGACGAATGGGTCACTTTGACACCCAACCAAGCATCCAAGGAACTGTAGGTGTATGTTTCAAATGCTGTAGCAAAGAGCCTTTTTTAGTTCTTCATCTTCCTTTCAATAAGATAAACCTTTTTCCTTGAACTGTGTAGTTCCAGGGACATTCTGGTTTCAGGGCACCTGCTATTCGTGGCTGTTTTGGTGTCGTAGAAACCTTGCAAGATATGGTATATATATGGCTTAAACGCAGGCTTATGATCATCGAATTGTTTTATATATTTCGGGATTTTGTTCATCGTGTTGTCTTGGTTCTGGCAGTCAGTGGATTCTTCGCAGTTTCAGAGCTCAGGGTCGAGGGATCCGAGTGATCAGCATCACTAACCACAGAAACAGCAAATCCACACGTCCCATGATGGTCCATATTCAGTTTGCGTGTGTCTCGAGACGCGCCTAGCGTCCTTGCTTACTCCCCACCCGAGTCGTCTTTGCCTCACCGCATGACCTAGTAAATCAAGTTCTGGCAACAAGGCTTGTAAATAATAATAATAAAAGTTTATTCAAACGTCCTGAACTTGTACATTATTTGCAAATTAACCATTACCTTTAATATTGTAGTTGTAGTACTAGTAATATATATACAAGATATAGAATTATATTTAAAAATATAGGTTAAATTGCATATTTATAACATATGTTATTCAATTTTGTATTTGTATTCTAATTTTTAATTTGAATATAAATCAAATAATGAATTGACTAACAGAATATAAATAAGAAAATAAATTACCTTATAGTGTTTATGTTTTCTTTTAAATTATAGAAAATGATTAATAAGATATTAATTTACTTAAATATGGAAAAAAGACACACAAAATCTCAATTCTTGTCAAAGAAAGAATTTCAATATTTAACACATGTATCTTCTCTGTCACATGTAAAAAATGAATTTTTGAAAATTATATTATTGGTATTATATTCAAGTCTGTCACAAAAATCTATAATTTGATGATTTAATCCCATAATTGTGAGTTAAATAATAATAATAATAATAATAATAATAATAATAATAATAATAATAATAATAATAATAATAATAATAATAATAATAATAATAATAATAATAATAATAATAATAATAATAATAATAATAATAATAATAATAATAATAATAATAATAATAATAATAATAATAATAATAATAATAATAATAATAATAATAATAATAATAATAATAATAATAATAATAATAATAATAATAATAATAATAATAATAATAATAATAATAATAATAATAATAATAATAATAATAATAATAATAATAATAATAATAATAATAATAATAATAATAATAATAATAATAATAATAATAATAATAATAATAATAATAATAATAATAATAATAATAAGAATAATAATAATAAGAATAATAATAATAAGAATAATAATAATAACAATAATAATAACAATAATAATAACAATAATAATAATAAAGTACGCGACAAGGGGATGAGATTACAAACGAAACGAAGTTGGGAAAAGAAGAGAGGATCTTCAGGACCTGTCATAGTTTTACCGTTTGGCGAATCTGTCGGAGAACATGAGCGACATCGCCGGAGATTCCAATAAAGACGGCGGTTCATTCGCCGTCGGCTCATCCCACATTCCAGACGCCGAGACATTTCCGCCTCCGTCTGATCGTCCCGTCCGCGTCTACGCCGATGGGATCTACGATCTCTTCCACTTTGGTCACGCTCGATCTATCGAACAAGCCAAGAAATCGTCAGTATCTCTCCTTCTCGTCCCCCGTAGGAGGTTTTCCTAATTGCAATCTTTGGTGATCGTATCTGTTTCCGCTTTAATTTGTTGAGTTGGGTTCCAAGTGCACATTTTCGTACTTCCAGAAATCTCAACTAGATAGAAAATTTTGGTGATTATTTAATTGCAACTTAGTTCAAAATCGTAATGCACAACTCACTATGACATAATTTTAGCAATCCTTTTTTCTGTAAATGCATCCCGGGTGGAATTTTGCAATGGAGGGTTTCCATGTTCTTACATGGTGCACTCTTGTTTCATTTCATTTCATTTCTTATTGGTCAATCAGGTTTCCAAATACTTACCTTCTTGTTGGATGTTGCAATGATGAAACCACCCACAAGTACAAAGGCAAGACCGTAATGAATGAAAAGGAGCGATACGAATCTCTTCGGCATTGCAAGTAGGTGGTCTATGTGTGCCTTAGTGTCAGCCATGGCTATGGATATAACGAGTCCAATGTTGGTTTTTTGCTTTTGATTATGAAGGTGGGTCGACGAAGTTATCCCTGATGCGCCTTGGGTGATTAATCAAGAGTTTCTCGACAAGCACAAGATTGACTACGTAGCCCATGATGCTCTTCCGTAAGGACACAAGTTTCTTTGTTGTGTCATTGTCTTTCAGACATATCAATTTGGTTTTTGTAATTGAAGAATGGTGGAATCTCTATAAAGTAGTGTCTTTCATCTTCTACTCCAATCTTGTTATTTAGGCACTTCTTATACAGATGATTCTAGAATTCCAGTAACCTTTGAAAATGTATGATCCACAGGTATGCTGATGCCAGTGGAGCTGGAAAAGATGTCTATGAATTTGTGAGTCTCAAGTCAATGTTCATAGTCCAGTTTCTCTTGCCATTCTACTTAATATTCTGTGTCTGTTTCATTTGAATATCCATTGCAGGTGAAGAAAGTTGGGAGGTTTAAGGAAACAAAGAGAACTGAAGGGATATCTACTTCAGATATAATTATGAGAATAGTGAAAGACTATAACCAGTATGTCATGCGAAATCTAGATCGAGGGTATTCGAGGGAAGATCTTGGGGTTAGCTATGTGAAGGCATGATCACCTTTTCTTGACTTGTTATGATTCCTGTCATCTCATTGGGAGAAATTAGATGTTGATTTGTTGGATTGCACCAGGAAAAGAGACTGAGAGTCAATATGAAGCTGAAAAAACTTCAAGAGAAGGTCAAAGAACAACAAGAAAAAGTCGGAGAAAAGGTATGTCTGTGTACACCTTACTATGCTTAATCGATCATCGTGTCGTTAGTTACATTGAATTTAGAGGTATTCTATATACTGTGCATTTTTTATGCATGTTGATTCAACTTAATTTCGGCCTTCTCCTTTGTGTCTCGTCCTCATTTTTGACAACAGTCATTTGTGCTAAACTCCTTTGTCTGCAGAAATTTATGATTTATGGTTGACAATGCTGTCTTTGAGTGAAATCTGGGATCTGCATAAGCTAACCAAATTGAGTCTATAAATGAGTTTTTTCTTTGTTAAGTTAATACCCGAGTCAATATGAAGCTGAGGTGTCCATTTCTTGCAGTGATTACTGTCTTATATTCTCTTAACGCGATGAATGTCCACGTCTTGTGTGGGTGTATTTTCTTTTTTAGGAAATACCTTCAGGAGAAAATAGTTACTTAAAACACATATTTATAGATAAATTTGCAGAAGTTGTGCTTTAACATTTTTGTAGTTCCACGTTGAAAAGCCGTTGCTCTTCCCCTATTTGATGACCGGAATGTATGATCTGTAGGCCAATCTTGTAGACCCTTCCCTTCTTCTTCTTTTTGTTAATTAAGTTTCCGAGTTCTAACGCCTTCTCCCTCTGCGGATTTAGATCCAAACCGTGAAAATGCTGCGTAACGAATGGGTGGAGAATGCAGACCGTTGGGTTGCTGGATTTCTTGAAATGTTTGAAGAAGGTTGTCATAAGATGGTAAGAAAGAACCAATTAAGGTTAAGTAAAGAAAACTATTTTATTAAGGTTAAGTGTGACAAATTGAATTAATTTTGTTGTCATTTTGGATTCATTGACATGAAAAGGCGAATTTGTGTATTAGGGAACGGCCATTAGGGATAGGATCCAAGAGAGATTAAGGAAGCAACAGCGCAAGGAGTGGCTTGAAAATGGGAATACGAGGGACGGTGACGATGACATTGATGATCAATTCTACGAAGAATATTTCGATCATGATATCGATAGTGATGATGACGATGATGATGATGATGATAAAGAAAAGTATTATGATGATGAAGAAGAGAAGCAAAGGAACGAGAATGATGCTAAAGAAGAGAAGTAAAAGGAAAAGAGAAAGAAATTTGATATTAACTTACTTTTTCCATCTTTGAATTATCTTTTTTTTATAATTTAAATGTTACAAATTCATTAAAACGAAAAGAGAGAGTAGAGTGTTAATTTATATATAATGATTATTATTATTTTTTAAAAATAAGTATTTTATTATTATGTCATGTCTAGGAGTTGTTCTTGAAGAAGGTAGACAAAATCTTAGGGGTGAAAAGAGAGAGAAGAGTGTCAAAGGGTGTGATGCTCATGTCTGTTTCTTCGTCCCATGGAAATGGAGCAGTTCGTTCCGTTGCTTCTAGAATCTTCTCCAACGAAATTTCCGATCTCGATCTCTCCAACGGACTTACTTTCTCATTATAATACTCCTGAAACATATATATACCAAAAATTGTTGGATGATCGGAACTAATTCAAAAGTTTAATTGTCTAATATTACATATAAAAATGTTATTATCGTAATCACAGCATAACATTTCACTAATGATCAGTTCGGTTCTAGATTATAGCCCTAACAATCGAAGACCCATAATCAAAAAATCAATATAAATCAAATTTGGATACCATATCAAATAAGTATTTAAATCTAATTAAAAAATGTAGGATTGTTTAATACAATTTATAGGAGTTCATAATCCATATCCTAACCGATATAAAAACAATACAAATTAACATAAAAATTTTAAAAAATTATAGTTTAAGAGAATTATAATTTAAGAAAATGATTCATTAACACTATTACCATTGAGAATTATAAATGACATGGCATTTAGATGTTATTCCACTAACTAATCAAATAAAAAAGAAAATGAAAGGACTAACACAAAGAATTAAGCAAGAAGAACAAGAACGAATTTTAAGTTGATAAGAATGTATTAAAAGAGAGAGTGAGTTAATATGACTTACTTGATTAGCATGCATCCGCTTCACAAACATCTTAAACATTACGAAATTAGATTCTTTGAGAAGTTTTTCAGATAACCGGAGGTATGTAAATCCCACCATCTTCCTCCTTCCCTTCATACCCTTTGGCCTCGCGTTTAGTATGATCTGATTATACCCTTCTCTGTCATATCTTGAAAGCGCGTTTTCTCCCGCAACTTCTGCGTTTTCTCTCCAACCGCAGCTTAAAACCTGAAAACGCTTCTCTCATCAATCAACGAATAACCCCTTCAATGCATTATAACATGGGCAACTTCAAAAATATCCGTAAAATACTATTTGAATTTCAAATCTATCTTCCTAAAAAAAATAACTTTAAAAATAATCTTATAAATATTGATATTTCCAAATTGCCCATGCGACCCAATGCGATTCAGTGCGACCCCGTGCGACTCAGTGTGATCTAGCACGACTCAATGCGACCTAGCGACTCAGTGCGTCTCAGCGACTGAGTGACTCAGTATGACCCAATGCGACTCAGTGTAGCCCAGTGCGATTCAGTGCGACTCAAACGATCCAGTGTGACCCAAATGACCCAGTGCGATCCAAACGATTCATATGACCCAGGCGACCCTCTCAGTGTGATATAGTGCGACCCAAACGATCCATGAGACCCTCCCAGTACGACCCATGAGACCTTCCCAGTGCGACCCCAAACGACCCATATAACCCATGAAACCCTTAAAAAAATGGTTCGAAATCATTGAAAATCGCTGGAAATCATTGAAAATTTGCTAGAAATCACTGAAAATCACTCGAAAATTGCTTAAAATTGCTGGAAATCACTTAAAATCGCTCGAAAATTGTTGGAAACCGCTGGAAATCGCTCGGAAATGGCTAGAAATCACTCGAAAATGGCTGAAAATTTCTCTCAACTTCGAAATCGCCTCTCGCTCCCTCCTCTCAATTTTGAAATAGGTTTCGTTTCACTAACAAAAATGTCAACGAGGTGTGTGTTTTCACTAACAAAATATAAGGGCATATATGTCTTTTCTCTAATTTTTTTCGTAAGGTTTACGAGGTTATGCATGAAGTATTATAGCAATACGGGGTATACTTGATATTCTCCCATTATAACAATTATGTTTTACCTGTTGAACAAGTTCTTGAGGTCCACTCTTAGCAGTAACTGGATGATCTTTATTCTTCATCTCCAGACATGTGAAATTCAATATAGCATTATGTTTATGTAACATTCTTGCTATAGGCCGATACCCATCTCTGGTTTTAAGGTTGTAATAACCTGCAGTGAGCTCAGCAGCATGGCTATCAGATTTATACCACCAATGAATCCCAGAAACCTGAAAATGAAGAACATAAAACATAATCTGAATCATTAGTCCTGAAGCTTCAATGGATTTGTCGTGTTCTAATGATGTAAATGTGTTTTACTTTTGCTGCTAACTTGAGTTTACATCCAAGAAACACTTTGTTGGCTTCGTTTAAGATCTGATCACCATGTACGAGTAGCTTTCTTGAGTACCAAGTCAAGAAAAAGATTCCTTCTTTTGTAAGGTAAGTCCCATTTGGCTTGAAAAATTCAGTTGCCTCTGGTGTGTCATTGTATTCGCCTGCATTTTCTGGAAGTTTCCATTCTGAATGTCCGATTTTCGCCACGGCTTCTTCATAATCTGCTCGTAGGTACTTATCGTAGCACTGTGGAAGATCTTACAAGAGACTCTGTTAGATTCAGAGGGTATAAAATACATAGAAGAGAATCAAGACTCATTATTCTTACTTGAAACTCTCCGATGCCTGGGAAAACCCAACCTTGAGTCTCTGTGTAAGAAGGATACCTGAGTTCTCCAGCAGGACCAAGACCTACTTCGATGTCTATTATAAGTCCAGATTCAATATAATCTTCCATCTTCTCCCTAAAGCTCTTCATGTAGTCTCTGTACATCTAGAGAATTAGCAGAAAATGTCAAAAACAAATAACTATAACTATATATTGCTATATAAATGAACGAGTCTATTATTGATATTCTATCGATGTCAGATAACACAAGATAACAACGTACGCATTACACAAGAGACATAATATCGAAATATTTAACTCGGTACTAACTAGATTTTAATATCATGTCAAATGATTTTGGATTTATCTCAAACCAAAATCTAGTTCAATATTGTTCAATCTGTATATATAAATGCACTACTCATATTTAACCGATATGATATAACACAACATGTTGTTTTGTCCCACATCAACTAGAATATAAACTAAAGATTTGTATGTATATATATATATATATATATATCAAACAATCCTAAATTCTTGAGCTAGCTTTTTGGGATTAGTTAGACCCAAACTTATATTTAACGTAATATCAAAATATGGTTCGTCTCGATTTGAATGATCCGATAATGAGCACCCAATTGCGATATCTACACTCCACGACTGAACCTAGACGTGAGGGAAATATTATGTTGTATTGTCCCACATTAATTAGGACATAAATTAATGACTTGAATATATAATACTATACAATTCTAAACTCTTTAGCTAGCTTTTGGTATTAGTTAGGTCTAAGTTCATATTTGACAGTGACTTTACGCTCAACTATGATCTTAAAAATACACATCGTAGACGAGTGTCCAAAATCAAAATATTCAACAAACTTTTCTACCATGTCCAATTAGTTTGGATTTAATTCAATTTAAAATCTAGTTAAAAAATTTAAACAATATATGGTATTAAAAAATCCTAAAATCTTTAACTAGCTTTTGGAATTAGTTAAATCTAAATTCATATTTGACATTGACTTTACGTTTCGTCGTGATCTTAAAATGTACACGTAGCATACAAATGCCAAAATTAAAATATTCAACAGATTTTTATATCATGTCAAATTGGTTTGGACTTAATCAAATATAAAAACTAATTAAAGAGTTGAACAATATCCGATTCAGAATTAATGCCCTAATCAATATGGGAAAATATAAGTGTCAGATATGAGTTTTGGTCTAACTAATCCCAAAAGCTAACTCAAGAGTTTGGAGTTACCCAATACCATATATATGGGATCAAGAGCCATTTCCTTAGCCAATGTGGGACAACACATCACAACACTCCCCTTCACGCCAGACTCGATCCTAGAGCGTGAACACAATCGGGGGTCCAATATCGGCATACTCAAATCAGGACGAACCTGGCTCTAATACCATGTTAGATATGAGCTTGTCCCTAACTAATAACAAAAGTTAGTTCAAGAGTTTAGGGTTGTCCAATACCATATATATGAGACCAAAATACATGTCTTTAACCAACGTGGGACAATACATCAACAATAAACATAACAAATACCACTTAAAATATACCTCAAGAGCAGTTCTTCCATGGAAGATAGGCAAATTGTCAACAGAAAGAGAGAGACATTCCTTGTTTCTATTACCACTTCTGTTAGTATAAAAAATATCAGGATTCATTTCCCCTATCTCGAGTACCCATTTAGGTAGAGGAATAGTAACATCATCCCCTACGTTACCTCCACATCTATGGAATGACATTATAGCTTGAATTTTCAATCCACAACGTTTTACAATCTCAAATAAGCTTCTGTAGCCACTCCATTCATATTGTTTTGGCCCTTTGGATTCCACTATTCCCCACCAAACATCTACCATTATCCCATCCACTTTAGCCCCTTTCAATATTTTCAGTTCTTTCTCAAGTTTCCATTCGTTTTCCAATACATTATCGTTCGTGATCACTCCAAGCTGTCATAAATCAAAAAGGGTACGCCAAATAAATAATAAAGATTCATGTTTTTTGATCTTCATAATTAGTTTTGTGAGTGACGTCACATACCGGGAGCATTACGTAGACAGGAACATAGCTTGTTAACATTCTCTTGTCGACGACCTCTTCAGAATCTCCTGCCTGCATTTTCTCTTTGTCTGTAATTCATGATTGACATATGATATGTTCTTTTGTAGAATTTTGAGACGAGTTAAGATTCAAAGTTAGATTTTATGTTCGTTTAGTCAACTTTATTTTGAAATCTAAATTCAGAGTCTCGATTCAGACCTTGAGTCGCAATTTTTTGAATGCTGAAATTTTCAATGTTCTGACTCGAATTTCGAGTCTAAAATATGTAATTAAAATACCCTAAAAAATATCAAAATTGATAATTTTTATTAAATTGTACAATTAATATTATATATGATTAATTTATATATATTTTTATTTAAAATATAACTTATAAATAATAATAACAAGTTAAATTAATAAAAATAATTAATAAATATAATTTATATGTAAAATGTATATTTTGGTAATTTTCTTACAAAAAATCTTAATTCAAACTCTAATTTTTATAAAAAAAAAATTAAACTAAACTTAAAATTTAGATCTAAACTCGAATTTTGAAAATATCAAACAAACAATTTAAAATTTGATTCCAAATTAAAACTTAAAATCTAATTTTAAACTCAAACAAAAATTCTCTAAAAAACATGCACATATATAAAACAAACTGGGATCGTTTTAGGTCACACCTCAATATGAGAAGCAATGGCTTTAAGAGGTACTATGATTGATCGTTGTCTGAATCTGATTCTCCATTGTTGTGTGGATGTCACTTGCTTTGGTCGAAAGAGATTGAGCATACCCATGTTGGAGTTTCTTATGTCAAACCCTAATCCGCCATGCGCAGAGTATATTAAGCTTGTCATGGTGACTTGCAGTCGAAGAAACAATCAATGCACTTCGTTGGATCGTCAATGGGGTTTTTCTTATTCTTTCTCACATCACATACTCGTGTTATCTATAAAACAAGGCTTACATTTTTCTACCAAGATATGTACCTTTCCTTTTTCAGGGTTTTTCTTTTTGTACTTTACTTGAGAAAGAAACAAGAGGGTTATGAGAAAAATCATAAAAAAAAGACTGCAATAATTGAGCCATACCTATTAACCAATTAATAATGAATATTATATATATTCAAAATAAGGTATCGAATGCATTCGATTAATTTATTAATCACGTAAAACTATTATATATATATATATATAAATATTAAACGAAAAATAAATACAATTTATTTTTAGTGAATAAATTAAATGATTAACGATATTTTTCAAAAAAAATTAAGAAGATTATCCAAATCAATCAAACTATTTTCTCTCTTAATAAATATGATGATTGTTAAAAGAATTTAAATTTAATTCAATTAATTTTAAAACTAGCTAAAACTTTTAGTGTCTTAAAAAATTTAATACATCACAAAATATCATCCTGATTCAAATTTTTAGAGTGTTGTAGACATTAGAATAAAGAGTTTATCATCAAAATTTGATATAATATCAAATAAATTTGGATCGAAATGAATTCAAAATAAACTAGAATTTATAATTCGAAGATAACACATATAACAATCCATAATAATCCCTTATAAAGATATATTTTATAGTAAAGCAATACTCTGCCGAATACTCAAACAAGACGACGACTAGAAAACACGAACGCCAAACGCATTTCTCATGTACAAAAGCAAACAACACATCAAAACCAACTCATCAAAACAAGTGAACCATCATCATCCCTAACACCCATCCAAATCCAACAACGACGGTCTTCGCACCTACCGAAGAGTCTACCGGAGGAGACAGATCCGCCGTCGCCGACGTTGTACCAGAAGTAGGGAAGTTTCCGGAGGTCTTTGACGAAGTGGTGCTCGGGGAGCCCGGGAAGGACGGCAGAGACGTCACCGCCGGCGAAGATTCCGGAGAGAGCGCCGGGATGAGAGGGAGAGAAGAAGAAACTCCGGCGGGAAGTGGCGTGGTAGATGGAGAGAGAATAGGGACAACTCCTGCTGGGTTGAGAGGCAAGAGAGGTTGTGGAGGCACGACAGAAGGTAATGTAGATGGTGGCGGTGCGATTGGGGGAAGAACGGCGTTTCCTGAGTTTGGAAGTGGTGGTTGCAGAGATGCGTTTGGTGACGCAGTAGCTGCATTTGCGTTTGGGAGGATGTTAACTTCCAGTTTCATACCTTGGGTGCAATGTCCCGGCATTCCACAAATGAAGTACCTGTTTTCAGACAAAGTGTTTGGTCAAAGATTCAAGAAGACATATATATATATATATATATATATATATGGGTGGCCAATCGGGTTAACCGGACCAACCCGAATCGAACCGACTAAATAACCCGAACCGTTTGGAATGTAGATTATTCAAATTTTAGAATCAGTTTGGATTCGGTCCGATTCGAATTCAGATTGAACCCGAAAAAACAAACAACCGATTTAAAAAATAAAAAATAAAAAATATAATTTAAATATTTAAAAGTTATAAAAACAAAAAAAATATTAGTATATTTTTATATATATATATTTTTATGTGATATTTGATATTTTTATTTTTGTTTTATATCAAAAAATAAATTATCTAAAGAATTCTAAACCCGAATAAATCCAAATTATATATAATATCCGAAAAAATCTGATTTGAACAACCCGAATAACTGAAACTATCCAAAAAACTCAAATATCCAAATGTAATTCGGATTATTTCGAATTCAATACTTTTGAACCTGAACCCGAACCGAACCCGGATCGAAAACATTCGGATTTATTTTTTCAAAACCCGAGTAAACAAAATCCGAACCGAAACCTGAGAAACCCGATACCGGATTGATCACCCCATATATATTATATATACCTTTTCCCGGGGGAGGTAAGAGGAACAATAGTGTTGCCATTGGAGAACGTAGCAAGCGGTTTAACCGCTTGGCAATTGTCAAACTCGGCTTTTGAGACCTCAACCACGTCGTGGAACGCAGATGGGTAAGCGAAAACTGCGACAAAAATGTTAAAACAATCATAAAATCCATGTTGATGACCTAATTCAATGTATAAGAAGTATGATGGTCTTACCAAGATTGTCTCCGACAAGAAATGATTGTGAAGCAGACCATGTCTGAAGATCAGAGCCAATGGTCCAACCACTCGGACCACCAATGGTGTGGTCCGTCGCAACGGCTAAGCCAAAGAGCATCGTAGCTACAACCATTGTCATCAACATTTCTTTTGATGCCATTTTTTGTTTTCTGGATTGATTTATTGTTTGTTTCAATTTGTGAAATTCTTATGGAGCGTAGCTATATATTTATAATGGTAGGATTATAATTATAAGAGGAATCTTTTTTTTTTTAAATTTTATTTTTTGGTGAGAGTTAGTAGTAATGTTATGGTATATAATACATAGATACCTAATGTTGTATTTGTTGGGAGTCAGTAGAAGCACTGGTTATGAGTTGGATCTAGTACAAGCTAATGATATGATTTATTTATGTTGTGAAAACACCTAAACCATTGCTTTGGTTTAGTCTTTATTCTCTTACATATAGTACTTATACTCGGCCATTTCGGATTTTAGATTGAGTTTGATTTTTGGTTTGGAAATAATATTTATTCGATTTTTAAAAAATGGAATATTAATCAAAATAAAATCTAAATATTAATTTTTAATTTGTTCAGTAATTTCTATTTTATCATATAAAAATATACATAAACGATAATTTTTGAAAATTTTTAATTAATTAATTTGTTTTACAAAATGATATATAATATATTATTTAAATTTGATATTTAATGTAAAATTATTAAATATTCATAATCGATTAATAATTAAATTTTTAAATAATTTATATTTTTTAAATGACCAATGAATTATACACGATTATTCGATTAATAACTGAATCAATTTTTAAATTTTCAGATTCAATAGATTATTTTATATATATCCAAATTGAATTACTATTTTTCGGTTCGATTTTATATAATCAAACCGAAATATTCGTTCTAATCATACTAATCCACTCTTTGCGATTTGTATAATCACTGCTTTTTATCATTATATATAATTCCATTTTAAAAAAAAAAACCTAAGCCATTTGGTTCCTGAACATGTCATTGGTACAACAAACACATGTATACATCTTCCAAGAACATTGTGGTAACAGAAATGGTATGTTCTGACTGAAGACAAGACAGAACAACACATTTTATACACTCTGGTTACTCTGAACAATCAATTTCTCGTCTTCGATCTCGTTCTCGTTGCCCAATTCATGCCTGTGAAGATGAGAATTGCGACGGGATTTGTTGATCTTGTTCCACTCGTTTTCGATCCGGAAAAACGACCATTGGAACCGCCTAAAAATCTCCAAGGCCGTGATGATGAAGATGGTAATGTAATTGTTACGAAGATGAGACGATAGCTTGTACGTCCACGTCCCTCGTAATATCAAATTGCTTCCGATAACCCATGCGTACACCTAACAACATTATCATACAATCATCAAGTCGACGATTCAAAGGACGAGATTTCGATAGTTGCAAGAGATTTTGTTCTTACCCATCCGCGTCTATGTAAAAGATGAGAGCAAAGATTCGGCTTGCTGAATTTGAAGATTCGAGTGAAGACACTACATAGATAGAGAGACAGGCATGTGATCACGAGGCGCAAACAGTTTCGCGAAATCTAAAACTATGAATCATATGTTATTCACCGAGCTATGAATGTGAAAAACGATAGTAATTGCGAAATCCTATGTAACAACTTCGATTCTAACACTTTGACGAATATGAACTTAAACCTAACTGATACCAAAAACTAATTCAAGGTTTTAGGATTGTCTAATACCATATATAGGAATATATAGTTCATGTCCTGAACAATGTTGGGCAACACACAGCCAGACTCAATTCTGGAACATGTACATCACAAGCGGGGCCCATCGTCGTAACATTCAAATCGAGACAAACCAAACTCTAATACCATGATAAATATGGAGTTAGGTTTAATTATCTCAAAAACTAACTCAAGCAATTGATTTAGTCAATACCATATATACGAGTTTATATTTCATGTCCTAAACAATATTGGGCAACACAATATAACATTCTCCTCGCAGCCAGACTCAATTCTGGAACATGGACATTACAATCGGGGTCCATCGTCTTAACATTCAAATCGAGACGAACCAAACTCTAATACCATGATAAATATGAGATTAGATCTAATTATCTCAAAAACTAACTCAAGCGTTTAGATTTAGTCAATACCACATATACGAGTTTATAATTTATATCCTAACCTATATGGACAACACAACATAACACATTTACCAGTTTAGAACCCTAAACGAGAGCTTCAAAGAGATTAAGATTAAGGAACTCGATGAATCGAATTCACAACAATTAAGTACATTCTGATGCTGATTGCCAGATCATATACAACTAATGAAGCCTACACCTTTATGTGGTAATGATATATAAAGGTTAAGTTAATTGATTCGACGTACGTACCTTAGGTCCCAATCGCGTAAAATGTCCCAAAAGAATGAGAAGAACGTATTGGCGATACCAAAGAGGATCCATGCTGGCTGAACAATGTACGTCCATGTATAAGGTGTGACATAATACTTAAGGGCTGACAGAAAAATAACAGGTACCGCCGTGAAATATTTCGCAGCTGAAAATAATCAACGAGGCTGTTAGATATCCCGTTGTTTTCTTTGTTTTTAATCTTTTTGTTTAACGGAATTACCATTCCATATGTTGGTAATGTCTCTGGTGTCTTTGTACTGACGAACACATTGGAACAGACGGAAAAGATAAGGCAATACAAGAACCACGGGAATCGCAACTGAATGACTCCCGCAGACTGAATCTGCTTCAAACCAAGCTATCGTAGCTACCTACATGAACATGGCATTCGTAAAATCTCTCAATTCAACAAACAATAACCCAAATTAACAGTGCAAAGGAAATTACTGACCTGATGATGGACCATTCGACATACTGAACGCTCCAAATCAGAAAAGACCTGAATATTCAACAACAGTTCATATAGATATTGTATTTTCTTCTCTCAAATCATGTAAATTTTCAAGTAAATACGCAGCAAACTATCAATATCCACCCAAATCATGCAATTTTTCGACTAATTAAGGCACTGACTGCTGGAGTCGCAGCCAAAAGCAAACGCGACGACTGCGTTTTTTGGCGACTCTGTACGACATTAAAACGGACTGGTAGAGTCGCAGTCACCCGAAAATGCACCGAAACGCAGATTTTAAAAATCTGAAATTATATTGCGTTACGTTTGCATTTTGGTGCATTTTGAATAAAATTACCAAAATACCCTCGTATCTTGCCCTTATCTCTTATCTCTTTTCTGTTTCAATTATAATTTATACTAATTGTAAATATATATATATATGTATATGTATTGTATATTTAAATATTTCTATAACTTTTTATTTTTAAAATTTATTTCAAATATTTGAAAATTATAATTAAAAAGTATACACTAAACAAAAAAAATTAAATAAATTCTTTTCCTAATAATTGTCTATTTTGGTAATTTGTTTAAAACGCAGTCGCAACAGTTTTCTATCATTCACTTCTAGTCGCAGTCGCCCGTAAACGTAGCGATTCCACCATTAAGACAAAATGAAACAAAACGCTGCCAAGCGCAAGCGCAAACGCTGCGTTTCCAACAGTCGAACCCTAATTAAGTAGCAAACTAACAATATCCGCTCAAACATATGATTAATTAACAATAGATAATCTGATAAAATAAAGATTCTTTAAACAAAGCAATGGCGTACCTTTGACATAGAAGTCAGAAAATCAGCCAAAAATAAATCCGAGAATGCTACCGTCTGTTTGTACATACATAATAACCATGAATTAGTTTGGTTTAACGGAAAATATTATTCTCGAAAAGAATGAACTCTGTCTAACCTGCAACGGGAAAACTATCCGCCAAACAGTCCACAGCAAGTAATAACGAGACGATACATAAAAGATTCTGAACGGTAATATCAGAATCATTACAGCCAAACAATACAAAATCACCTGCAAAATCAAGCATCAATCATCAGCAAAACACAAAGATCACTCAATAATCCGTTTAAAATACGCGTAGAAAGAACAAATGCATCTATTACACTGGTTGTAGTGCAGCCATTGATATATCTCCATGTGAGTATAGATACAGATATGCAGTCATGCTAGTCAGAATCATTATGGTCATCCACCTGGCACACTAAGACATCAATATATATATATGAATCAATTCAGGGTCACGTAAGTATAGATTCGAATGTAAGAACTGTATAGCTTAATACCTGCCATATTTCTCTGTGACTAAGATGATCAGAACCCAGATAAAAAATTGTAGCATAATCAACTCCAGATTGTGTAAAAACCCACAAATTTACACCCCATAGCCATACCATCATTGTCTGCAATATGAGAAAAAAGAATATATTGATATAATGAATTGCAAATGTAAATTTCGCGTAGAGAAAACGTTTAACTTACCACGAGAAGGAGAGGATTATAATACAAAAATACTTCATAGAAAAAAAGATCCCGTAATTCTGCTCCCATTGACATTACAGATTCCCATCCAATCTGCGAGTATTATTATATCATCATATTCCCAAGATTCAATCGATTGATTCAAAAGTGAAATCTCAAGACCTACCTTGCCACAAGTGTAAAGACCAGCAATATAAAGAACAACCTGAAGATTCAAAAGATTAAACCTCAAAATCAGTTTAATTAGATGAAAAGATTTTGAGAACAGATAGATGACACTACCTTGAGGCTCCATAGAATACTGCATTGTACAGTTGTGCCCTTCAAGTCATTTTCTCCCTCTGAATCCAATAAACAGTCTTCAACAGCTTGCTTTGCATTACCATCTGCCATTGTCTTATCTTCAAATCATTATGCAAATGGGAAAAAGCATCCACGAATATCGGAAGTATTGGAAGATCACTTGAAATTTTTTACTTACCAAGATTAGCAATGATGGGTCTGTACACAGATTTGATTAAGTGTACAAAGAGAGAGAAGAGACCCCCAAACATAGACGCCAAAATCAGATGGTACAAGTCAACTCCTTCTACAATACATTATTTTTCAGAAGATCATGTGTATAAAGTTCCAATATTTCTGTAAACCCTATATTCAGAATCGTCTATATCTCATAAAAGTGAATAAATTCCAAGGGATAAGTCAAATTTATACCTTCCAGAAGAGGAAATTATCAGCAAGTGTTCCTCGGAAGATCGATTCGCACTGCTCAACATCAAAAGTATGCATCAAGATTGTAAGCCCTGAATCTCCAAATCAATAGCAAATCCCTATTTTTTTGGCTTTCGAAGGTAGATTCAACGAGAACAACAAAAGTCAATGACTTTTGAAGAAACTGAGAAATCTCTCAATAAAAAAAAAAAAGAAAAAAAAAGAAACCCAGATTGCCAATTTCAATATGAAATCGTAGAGACGATCAATGTTACCATTCAATGTCGAGTTTTATAAGAAAAGCAATGAACTTTAAAGCAATATCTCTCAGTAAATTATCGATCTTTGTCCAAAATCTTTGGCACACCCAGAAAAGGGGAAAAATCTAATTGACAAATACCCACCAATAAAAGCATCAAACTTTGAAGCCACGGATTCTAATTTCAGTTTTCTCTGCCTACTTCAAATGGAAGAGGATCGAATAAAATAAATACAAAATATCGTGATGATAAATGGGAGGCGAGGGAGAAAAATACAATTTAAAAAAAAATCTCCTCCTTTCATATTAAAAAATAATCATATTCTACTTGTGAATTGATCCAACTTTTCTGTAGGGTTAAAATATGTTATAATTAATTGATGGTCAACGGGAATATATGTCAGTCTCTAGCAATTTGATGTTTAAGTATTGAATTGAGTGACTTTGTCTATATATTCGTTATAATTACTTTATTTATATAACGATTTTAAATCGACTAAATATTTTAAAAACGTTTGATGATGTATTATTATCCTATTAAGGTCTAACATTTTTTTAGTGGCATATTAGGGGATAATATTTTTAATAGTACCTTACAAATGAAAAAACTAAAAGCATAACTTTCTAGTGTTTTAACTCTGAAGTCAAACGTTTTAAAATAACATATGATCAATGTCGAAATACAATTCGAGATTGTGTCTATTTCCTTCGAATTCTAAAACTAAATTTAAATTCCTTCAAATATGTTCATCGTACTGTAAACCGTACGGAAACAAGATAAGGGTGTCTTAATCAAATACCCCTTGCTCCATACTTATTTACAAATTGTGCCACCAAGACTTTTGTCGACATTTGTCTTTGAAGGCCGTTATTTTCGGTTAGGCACGGACTAAGTGAAGTAAAACTCTTGAAGATCTTTACGTTCAGAATTCCCTCTTTTTACGAAGAAGATCTTTTCTTCTCTTAGGTAAATAAATTGATCATTTCTGCAGATTCTTCGTGTGGATTTTACTGTTTTCGTCTTACATTTGTTGACTTAACAATGCTTTTTCGTATTCTTGTTCTTGTTCATCGAGTAAATCTGTTCAAGATTTGTTCTTTTCAATTCATCGGTGCAGATTCTTCCGAACCCATTTATCATTTATTCTAAATCCGTTGCCTTTGTAAACGTCTATCACTTTCTTGAACTTTCCATCGTGTTTTCTTTTGTAGAAAGCAAATGCATGAGAAGCTTTGAAGTAATTTAACTTCAAAAGATCGAGCATTAGAGTGAAGTAGTAGCAAATATGGATGAAGATCCGTCCGATCTTGACAAACTGTTAACTCTACCAGATAATAATCCTACGACCGAAACGTTGAATGAAATATTTGGAGATACGACCGTACAGGTACTGATTATTTCATGCTATACTTTTGTTATGGTTCGACCATTTCTTGGACGATCTTTGTGAATTCATCAGGATCCATATTTATCATCAGAAGATCCTCAAGATCAGTTCCATTATAAGGAAGGCATTAATATGCATTGTGATGAAACGATACACTCTCTTGAAGAATCTTTAGATTCAGTCCCAATGAAAAATAAGACAATGGAAGAAGAGGAGGTCATATTACAGAAACGAAATCAAGAACGCAACGAAGAAGATCCTAACAATAACTTAACGCTTTTGCGTCGTCGTGTTAGGCAACAACCACTCGTTCTGAATGACTCGACGCTTCCAAATGCATCACTTAAGGTTATATATTAAAGAATGTGACAAATGTATATGAAATGTTATTATACTTAACTTGTCTACTAATCGAATATTCTCGATTGATTTGTTAGGCACCACCAACACCATCACCATTGTCGTCGTTACGAAATAAAAAGGATAGTAAGGATTTGAGTCCTTCTAAGCATCAAGAGAAAGTAGTATCACTTCCACAGCCCCATCCCACGATTCAAATTAATATCACTGGCTTTCAACCTGGTCAACCTTTCATTTGGACAAATTCAATCTTAAGGGATCCACCGAATTTTCAGGTAATTGCTACGTTATTTTGTTCCACATTGGATATTGTTAATATAGATTTTTTCTAACTAATCTAAAAAATTAGCTAAAAAGTTTAGAATTGCGCAATTCTATATATAGAAGTTAATAGTCATTTCCTAATCGATATTGGACAATACAATATAGCACTTCCTCTCGTAACCAGGCTCGATCTTGAAACATGAATATCGAAATCTGAGACTCAATATCGGAATTTTTGAATCGGGACAAATCAGACATTGATATTATATTGAATATTGCTTTAATTGATAAAAAAAACTAGTTAAAGAGTTAAAAATTGTACAACGATATATTAGAAATTCATAATTAATATATTAACTAATATAGGACAATACAACATAGTTGTTAGTATATAGATAATTAATTCATATGGTATTTGACAGACAAACCATTTGTAATTACGATATCATTCTTGTTCATTTTTTAGGAACCATCAACAGAAAATCAGAAATGCAAAAGGGATTCAAGAAAAGATGGAGAATCATATGAATATCCTTCCAAAGAGAGTTCCTCGTATGAGGAGACTCCCTCGACGGAGGAATCATCGAGATCAAGTTCTGAAGAGTCCTTATCGAGCTCGGAGTCGTATTGACTCGTCGAAGTGGTATGAATAAAAACTAGGGTTTGATAGGATCTAATACTATGTTACAATTGAGCTTGAAAAAAAGTTTTTTTACATTTTATTGAGAGTGGAGAAGCTATATAAACAATCATGAGATTCTATAGTTTTCTTATAAATCCATCATCAAGAGTTCAAGAACAAAACATGGATTTAGATCTATCAATTCAGACACGTGATCCATATCTCCATGTGAACTTAAACTACAATTACTTGCAAGACAAGACAACCAAAGTTTTGTGTCTTTTGATAAAATGGGTTGGATATAATTTAACATATAAAAATAATAATAATCAATAGTAAAACTCGAGGATCTTATGTTTCGGATCTTGTGACAAAGCACATGATATGTACATTACTTGGATGGGACCGTCTTCACCAACGCAAGTAACCTCTTTTATTTTTAAAATAGAATAATAATTAATATCATAGAGCCATTTAATGATGTTTATTTTTTTATAAGTCAAAGTTATCGGTCCTTAATATAAAAAAACATTTGAAATTCATTAAAACGGTGGCTAACGTACGGTGGAAAAAGAGGAACACATTTAAATAAAAAAGTAATAAAATTTAATAAGCCTCAGTTTCAGTGCCTATAGTAAAAAATCTTTAGGCAACACATTAAAATCAAAGAATCACTTTAGATTAGATGCTACTTCTCCATTCTATCTTTAAACCCTTTACCGCCACTACAGCCTCAAACGCCGGGCTGTAGCCGAAGCCACGCTGCCACCACTGACCGTCGTCGGCTTTTAATGGCATAACGTTGATGATACCAAAAAATGAGGCTTTCACGATCATCTTCTTCTTCTTCTTCGAAAACTCCTCTTCCTCTTTCTATATTGGTCGTATGAAAACGTTCATACTAGTGTTGATCATTGTGGTCGTCGTTTACCTTGTTGTTTCGATCTCTCGGCTTCAATCTCATGAGAGAATGGACGTTCATGAATTTTACAGGCCAACAGAGATGGATCAAATGGTTTTTGGGATCGGGTCGAGCAAGAATTCGTGGCCTAATCGTAGAGATTACGCAAAGCTTTGGTGGGATCCTCGCAAAATGAGAGGTTGTGTTTTTGTTGATGCTCCTTTACAAGACAATTCCATGGATTCTCATCTTCTTCCTCCCGTTTGTGTCTCCGAGGACACCTCCCGATTCAGGTCAGCTCAACATTGTTACTCTCAAATGATTGACACACACACACATATATATATATATCAATTATTCATATTGTTCTATTTATGCCCGGATTTGGTTTTAAAGTATATACACCATCCGGTTTCAATCCGGGTTGTATGGTTTCGGTTCGGATTCGGGTTTCTTAGATTATAAAAAAATAACCCGAATTTGATCCAAATGTTTTTTCGGTCTAGATTTACTGGGTATCGATTTGGATTTGGATTGTTCGGGTTATAGAACATTGAACCTAAAATACACCGAATTACATTTGGGTTATTTGGGTATTTCAGATTTTTCGGATGTTTCGGGTTATTCGGCTAATTTGGATTGTTTAATTATGGATAATTTGGAATCTTCGGATAATTTGGATTGTTTAGTTATGAATAATACGGTTCTTCGATTAATTTAGATTGTTTAGTTATAGGTAATAATTCAGATAATTTATCTTGTTTAGTTACAAATAATTTGGATTTTGATCCACATTTTTTTTGGTATTTTTGGGTTATTTGGTTTTAATTAAAAACAATAAGGTAACATACAAAAAATAAAAAAATTACCAAGTTTCTAAATCTAAGATCGATAATAAATATGTTCAAATGAACACCAAAATGGAAGTGTTTTTGTTTTAGGATTTTTTTTTAAATTTTAAGTTGATCGGGTTCTTCCAAATGCGAACGAAATTTTGATAATATATACGAGACAACACAATGTAATAATTATCATTCCTTAATGTTTGTTCTATACAGGTACACTTGGAGAGGCGGTGATAGATCTGCGATACGCTTATCGCGAATAGTATTAGAAACCGTAAGGTTGTTCAACACATCTTCAGACATAAGATGGTATGTATTTGGGGATGATGATACAATCTTTATCCCTTATAAATTGGCTAAAACACTCTCCAAGTATGATCATACCTCGTGGTATTACATTGGATCGAACTCTGAGATTTATGAACAAGACTTAGTTTTTGGATTCGATATGGCATTTGGAGGAGGTGGGTTCGCGTTGAGCTCTTCTCTAGCTAATGTTCTCGCCAAAGTTTTTGATTCTTGCATCGAACGTTATCCACATCTCTATGGAGGTGACTCTCGGATTCACTCGTGCTTGACAGAGCTTGGAGTCAGTTTAACCCATGAACCGGGATTCCATCAGGTGAGAAAGCTAGTTTAGCCTTCGGTTATCATTAAATTCAGAATATATATAACAATACATGAATCTTAATTGTAGTTTGATGTGAGGGGAAGTGCATTAGGGCTATTGATGTCACATCCAATGAGACCGTTGGTGTCTTTGCACCACATAGCCCATATTGACCCTGAAATCTTGTAGAAGATAGACTATTGAATCGATATTTAAAAGACCAGACGATATCAAACAGTTATGTTATTTACTTGTCAATCTTTAGGTACACTTGTTGGTTTCTACAATGTACTAAAGACCTCCACGGATAACTCCCCCTGAGTTAGACGTGTAAATACAATCACCACTGTTTTCACTCACCACCCAGTATCCAATTAGGTACACCTAAAAACCTTGAACTCCCTGTTCACTGTTTTCTGTACCTCAACGATACTGACCAATTAAGTACACCTAAAACCTGAACTACCTTATTTTGTGTTTTGTGTACTCAGATAATCTCACCACATTCGTTGATCATCATTATTCATTTCAGATCAACTTATCTGCCTTTCTCTCGGCTCAGCAACCACCACCGGTT
>CM071863.1:1985389-2058558 GCA_036759665.1 Gynandropsis gynandra | reverse complement strand
TTTTAAGTGCACTCAAAAACTGAACTATTCAGAGAACGAGATAGTGCTCAAACATGGAACAGAAATCTTTTAAGTGTACTTAAAACATGCAGACATGACAGTAATTTTCTTCTTCTTCATGAAATCATTAACTGCTCCAAAAACACAAATTCATCAATGTACTATGCAAGATACGATCAAAGCTCACACACACCAAGAGATTTTCTCAAGGAAATAAACCGATTTAAGTTCCAAAGGTTTGTGAAAATATCTGCGAGCTGACGTTCCGTAGGCACATATTCAACGTTCATTTGCTTTTGCTCAACTTTTTCTCTCAGAAAATGATGTCTTATCTCTATGTGTTTCGTTCTAGAATGTTGAACAGAATTTTTAGAGATATCTATTGCACTAGTATTATTGCACCATGCAGTAAAAGTTCTGGATTTCATACCGTAGTCCATAAGCATTTGATTCATCCATAATTTTTAGAGATATCTATTGCACTAGTATTATTGCACCATGCAGTAAAAGTTCTGGATTTCATACCGTAGTCCATAAGCATTTGATTCATCCATAACAGTTGAGTACAGCAGCTTCCCAGAGCAATGTATTCAGCTTCAGCAGTAGAAAGTGACGTCGAGTTTTGCTTTTTGCTGTGCCATGAGACCAAGTTGTTTCCTAGAAAGAAGCAGCCCCCAGAAGTTCTTTTCCGATCATCCGCGTTTCCTCCCCAATCAGCATCGCTAAATCCTGCAAGTTCACAGTTAGTATCTTTGGAATACAAAATTCCATATTCTGCAGTACCTTTGACATATTTAATGATCCGCTTAACAGCAAGCAGATGGGATTTGTTTGGTTTGGCTTGGTACCTGGCGCAAATCCCTACACTTAAACATAAATCAGGTCTACTTGCAGTAAGATACAGTAAGCTGCCAATCATACTTCTGTATAACTTAACCTCAACATCTTCACCATCGACATCTCTTGTCAGCTTAGTTGTTGTCGACATAGGGGTACTGGCTGACTTACTGTGATCCAGTTCGAATCGTTTAACCAGATTTTTGGCATATTTGCTCTGAGAAATAAACAACCCATCATCAAGTTGTTTTACTTGTAATCCAAGAAAATAGCTCAATTCTCCGAACATGCTCATTTCGAACTCCCGCTTCATGGTCTCTACAAACCAATTGACTTTGTCCAAGCACGAGGTGCTTGTTTTAATCCGTACAAGGCTTTCTTGAGCTTATAAACATGATCTGGATTGTGTGGGTCTTCGAATCCTTTTCGGTTGTTCGAAATATACTTCTTCTTGAAGTATACCGTTGAGGAATGCGCTCTTTACATCCATCTGAAACAATTTAAAGCCAAAGAAACACGCAACACCGAGCAACAAACGAATAGATTCCAGTCTAGCTACTGGGGCAAAGGTTTCATCAAAGTCTACTCCTTCGACTTGAGTATAACCTTGTGCCACTAATCTAGCTTTATTTCGGACAATTTCCCCTTGCTCATTCGTTTTATTTTTAAATACCCATTTTGTCCCTATCACATTTAGATGCAATGGTCTAGGAACTAAGGTCCAGACATCATTTCTAACAAATTGCTCTAATTCCTCATGCATTGATTTAATCCAGGACTCATCATCTAACGCATCACGAACATTTTTGGGTTCTATCTGTGATCCTCATGCATCGCTCTAATCCAGGATTCATCATCTAAAGCGTCACGAACATTTTTAGGCTCTATCTGTGATGTGAAACATGCAAACTTAACCATGTCATGATAATTAATTCGTGGTTTGTTTCGTGTTCGTATTCCATCCTCAAGATTACCGATGACATCTTCTATAGAGTGGTTTTTGTGTACCGTAATTTTTTCAGCATTGGTACGCGGGCTCTCTTGTTCTGAAACATCTCTGTCTGTCTCGCTTTCTATCGTGAAGTGGTCAGCAGGTGCACTTAAATTTTCATCTGTTGAATTTGTCTGTTCTTGTACAGTTCCTGTCGAAAAAGGAAAAATAACACAATCAGTAGCAAGATCTTCATAAAATACAACATTTACTGATTCGATCACTTTTCTTGTCCTTAAGTTGAATATACGAAAGGCAGTGGTGTTATCTCCATAACCAAGGAAAATTCCCTCATCACTCTTAGCATCAAACTTGCCTAAACATTCTCTATCATTCAGTACGTAGCAAGTGCACCCAAAAATGTGAAAATAACTCAGGTTCGGACTCTTACCTTTCCAGAGCTCGTATGGAGTTTTTGACATACATGGTAGAAGATATACCCGATTTATGATATAACATGCTGTATTTACCGCTTCTGCCCAGAATCGAATTGATATGGATTTACCATGCAACATTGCTCGAGCCATTTCTTACCATGCAACATTGTTCTGTTCTTCCTCTCAACAACTCCATTTTGTTGTGGCGTTTTTGGTGCTGAAAACTCGTGAATGATGCCATGTTTTTGACAGAATTTGTTGAAAGTGTCATTCTCAAATTCTTTCCCATGGTCGCTCCTGATATGCTCAATGCAGCCTTTAGTATTTTTCAATTGAAGGAATAAGAAATGAAATAGCTCAAATGTTTCTGATTTTTCTCGCAGAAACTTTACCCAAGTGTATCTAGAAAAATCATCTACAATGACAAAAATATATCTTTTTCCTCCGAAACTCTCTGTTCTCATTGGACCCATCAAGTCCATGTGTAGCAATTCCAGGATTCTCTCTGTCTTCACTTCAGGCATTCTCTTGTGGTGAACTTTAATTTGTTTACCTAGCTGACATGGTTTGCAAGTTTCAGATTTATCTATCTTAAGCTTAGGTATACCTCTTACAGCAGTAGAGTCTGACAGTTTCACAAAAGATCTGTAGTTTACATGTCCAAGACACTAATGCCACAGTGATAACGCATCGTCGGTTGCTTTAAAACAAGCTTTATCTTCTGTCCATACGTAACAATTGTTCGTAGATCGCGATCCTGTAAGCACACACTTGTTGTCAGAATTCATAACCAAGCATTCTTTATTAGTAAACTTGACCTGATGATTGCTATCACAGAGTTGACTAATGCTAATCAGATTAGCTGTTAGTCCCGCAACAAATTGAACATTTGTCAGAGTTGGCTGTCCTGGTGATATAAGATCTCCTTTTCCGAGAATTCTTCCTTTGTTTCCGTCTCCAAAAACCACACTCCCTGCATTTTTTATTTCAACGAAGTTTGACAGTAGTTCTTTGTTACTTGTCATGTGTCGAGAACATCCACTATCGAAATACCAGGTGTTCGTCTATTCTTTGTGCGCAGAGATGTATGCAACGTAGCATTTCAGATCGCTTTTCCTTACCCAAATTTGTTTTGTTTTTGAGGACTTGTTTGCATCATACCTGTTCTTCTTGTAACATGTACGTTGTTTGTGTCCTTTAATTCCACAGAAGTAGCAAGTAACAGATTTTCTTCTTCGGTAATTCCCATATTGCTGTTTCCAACCGTGATTTCCTGAATTCAGAGTCAACATGTTTCTTCTTTGATTGAAGTGATGAAGACCTCGCCGATTTCGTTCTCTGTGTCTATAATCAGCAACATGATGATTCCAGTTTCTTTTCTTGTTAATACTTTGCTGATTTTGACCATACTTTGATGAGTTGTGAGTTGTCTGTTTTTCTCGTAAATCTCCTCCAGACACAAATCTATTTTCTGTAGTGCTCGTATTCCCAACATAACCTAATCCGTGATTGTCACCTTTCATTTTTCCGATTGAAAGCAGATGATCCAATTTGTCAGTTCCACTTGACAACATTTTCAGTTGCTTGTTTGTTTCTTCCAGTTGTCTTTTAACAAAGTGCACTTCCTCATCCTTGGCAAGCACTTCATTTTTCATGTCTTGGATTTGAGTTTCCAAGGTTTTAATTTCCTTCAACAGTTGGACGTTCAGCTTTCCCATTTTTACCCAATCATTGTAGATCATTTCAATATTAACTTCATCTTCCTCTTCTAGATGATCTTTTTCACTTTCCTTGTCGTCCTCATCAATGATTCCTATGAAAGCAACGAAACTGGACTGTTCTTCTTCTGACTCTTCTCCAGATTCAGAACTTGAGTCACTCAGCATAATTAGTGACTTACCTTTCACTGTGTCAGCACATTCGTTCTTAGTGTATCCAAAGCCCTTACATTTAAAACATTGTGTCTCTCGGAGATTCTTCAGCATATTTTCCCTTTTTGTGACACTGGGACAGTCCGATTTAAAGTGCCTATAGCCTTTACATTCATGACATTGTGAACTGGATTTGTTCTCCTTTCTAAATCCAGCATCTTCAGTTGACATTTTTCTTGTTCCAGACTTCCTCTTCACAAATTTTCCAAATTTTCTAATTAGTAATACGATGTTTTCTTCAAGATTATCTAACCTGGTGTTTTCTGAGACAACTTGTAGCACAACTCCTTTGCTTCCCTCTTTGGCTGTGTCTCCTTGTTCCAGTTGCAATTCCAGTTCATACGCTGCTAAGATCCCTACTATTTCTTTAAAACTGGTTGTGTCAGTGTTCAAGGACATATTCATGGTTACTTTCTGAGCATGGAACTTCTTTGGAAGACATCTTAATAGCTTCTTGACGAGTTTCTTGTCATCTAGGTTTTGTCCCAGTACACTTACTTCGTTTGCAATTGCATTCATCCGTCCACTGAATTCCTTCACACTTTCGTATTCTCCCATTTCCAGTTTTTCAAACTGGTGCTCCAACATATCTAGCCGTGTTCTCTTCACACTTGTTGTGCCTTCATGAATGGTTTCTAACGTGTCCCATGCCTCCTTAGCTTATTCACACCCTTGAATCTGTTTAAATTCATTTATGTCAACTGAAGAGAAAATAGTTGTTAAAGCTTTTGCGTTAAACGTCGAACTTCTCTTTTCGCTAGGTGTCCACTGATCTGATGGTTTTTCTTTTTCTTTTCCATTTTTGTCAACCACAGTAGGTGGTGTCCATCCGTTTTTTACAGCATTCCAGGCATCTTCATCAATTCCTCAAATGCTTGCTCGCATCTTCACTTTCCAGTATCCATAATTTGTTGAATCTAGCATAACTGGTTTACCGAACGAATACATGTCTCTCGGTCCTTCCATTCTAGTCTTCTTCTTGGATCTCCAACCAGCTTTTAGATTTTACTCTAAATTTTGGTTACCAGCTCTGATACCAATTGAAATCTTGTAGAAGATAGACTATTGAATCGATATTTAAAAGACCAGACGATATCAAACAGTTATGTTATTTACTTGTCAATCTTTAGGTACACTTGTTGGTTTCTACAATGTACTAAAGACCTCCACGGATAACTCCCCCTGAGTTAGACGTGTAAATACAATCACCACTGTTTTCACTCACCACCCAGTATCCAATTAGGTACACCTAAAAACCTTGAACTCCCCTGTTCACTGTTTTCTGTACCTCAACGATACTGACCAATTAAGTACACCTAAAACCTGAACTCACTTATTCTGTGTTTTGTGTACTCAGATAATCTCACCAGATTCGTTGATCATCATTATTCATTTCAGATCAACTTATCTGCCCTTTCTCTCGGCTCAGCAACCACCACCGGTTCTTCCGCCGCGGCGTCATGCTGAAATCTCTTCAGCTTTGAATCCGGTCGATTCTATTGGTTCCTCAATCTTCTCCTCGATCTTCTCATTGACTTGCTCCAGTCTTCTTTAATTTGAAATCGCCTCCCTTAGTTTTCTCAACTACCTGAAACAACACAAACAAACTCCGATCCAATTTTTACTGCATTCACAGACCCTATATTTCCAAACTCAACTACCATAGACGCTGTCCGCCAACCTTCTCAACGCCACGGCGGTGGACCCAGCTCGGACACTCCAACTCTCCGTCTGCTATGACCGGTGGTTCGCCTGGACTATCTCAGTCTCCTGGGGCTATGCCATACAGGTACTCCCTGGACGATTTGGATTTCTTTAGGTTAAAAAAAACAAAGTCAAATGAAAAATGTTAATGATGATAGATATACGATGGCCATATTCATGTACCGGAAGTATTGGCGGCACAAGAGACGTTCAGACCATGGAAACATAGACAGAATCAGAAGGTTATGTCGAGGCTTTACACCTTAAACACACGTGAAATTCATCCGAGCCTTGCGAAAGACCTATAACCTTTTACATGGAAGAAGTCTCGTTGACACGAAATGGATCAATACGCAGCGTTTACAAGAAAGCTTTTGAGGATTGTGCGTACGATCCCACTATCTCTTCACCCAGGAGTGATCTCCATGAAACTTGACCCCAATATTAGACATGTAAGTTATCTTAATTTTGAAAAAGAATTAATTTAAATTCTAATATATCTTGTATTATTAACATTATTTATTAATATATTTGTTTTTTTCCTATTATTGATTGGGACAGTTGAAAGCTCCAAGGAGACAATGTTGTGATGTATTACCTTCCTCAACCACAAATCGTAAAATAATGGAAATTGGCATAAGAGAATGCAAAGAGGATGAACTCATCTATATGCACCCTTAGATTTGCTAAACTCTATCTACTAACTATGTAGAAATTTTGAGAGAATGAAAGTAGAATTTGTGAAGAACAAGAGAATAATTTCTTCTATTTCATGATAGATAGTTTTTACAGGTTTATATTTACGTTACAATGCATAGAAAAAATGAAATGCAATATACATTTACACAAAAAGAAATTGTGGAAAAGGAATGATTTGAAGATGATTGTGGTAGAATTATCTTGTTGCCAAAACACAAGATATGCTTCCTTTTGTGTATTATGCCAATTATGAACACAAGATATGCTTCCTTTTGTGTATTATGCCAATTATGACAATATTCCCCCTCAAGTTCGTAATGATCTAGACTAAGTAGTGTTGCCTTGTTAAAACCTTACCGAGAAAACCCAATGGGACAAAACTCGGTGAAGGAAAAAGAGTAAAAACACTAGGTAGCCTTATGATGGTATCATTCGAACTTGAAATTTTACGAGGTTTAGGAATATCCATTAAACCCATTCTGCTTTGAAGACTAGAGCTAACCTTCTCACGGAGGGCCTTGGTGAATAGGTCCGCGAGTTGATCGGAGCTTCTTGTGTAGGCTGTTGAGATGATTCCTTTCTTGATTTTTTCACGGATAAAGTGGCAGTCCACTTCTATGTGCTTTGTTCTTTCATGGAATACCGAGTTCTTCGCTATATGAATTGCTGCTTGATTATCACATTGTAGGGTGGTTGGTTCCTCTAAGTCGCTTCCAAGATCACGGAGAATAGCCATCAACCAAATGAGTTTGCATGTGGTGTTTGCCGTACTCCTGTACTCTGCTTCTTGCTTCTCCAAGTGACAAGATTTCCTCCCACAAAGGTGCAGTATCTTGTCGTCGATTTTCGATCGGTTTGGTTCCCTGCTCAATCTGTATCACAGTATCCCACGATTGTTGTATGACCATTGTTTTTCCATCCATACTCCTTTTCCCGGTGATCCTTTGAAATACTAGAGAATTCTCTCTATTAAATGCCAGTGTTGTTTTATTGGGGCATGCATATGCTGACTGAATTGACCTACAACAAAGCAGATGTCGGGACGAGTGATTGTGAGGTAGATTAATTTCTCCACGAGTTGTTGATACTGGGCGACATTGGATATAAGTTCCCCCTTGTGATGAGTCTTGTGCTTCTCCTCAATAGGTGTCTTAACCGGCTTGGCACCTAGTTTTCCTGTCTCATTCAGTAGATCAAGAGTATACTTTCTTTGGGACGAGAATAAACCATTAGCAGAACGAGTAACTTCAATTCCAAGGAAGTATTTTAAGTCTTTAATATCAAATGTTTGTTTCAGATACTCTTTTGTGTTTTCAATTCCTATGCGATCACTTCCAGAAATTATGATATCATCAACATATACTAAAAGAACAATTGTACCTGATTCCCCCTGAATTGAAAACCAAGAGTGATCCGCTTCACTTTTGGTAAATCCATATTTGGTGAGGGCATCATGGAGCTTTTGGTACCAAGCTCTTGGGGATTGTTTGAGCCCGTAAATAGCTTTTTTTAGTTTACATACTTGTCCTGCGTCCTTGGTATATCCCAGGGGACATTGCATGTATATTTCTTCGTTAAGATCGCCTGGAGGAATGCATTCTTGACGTCCATCTGCCATAGATCCCAGTTAAGATTAACCGCAATGGATAACAGAATTCGTACTGTATGAAGTTTTGCTACGGGAGCAAAGGTCTCGGTGTAGTCTTCTCCGTAGGTTTAAGTGTAGCCTTTTTCCACAAGTCGGGCTTTGTGTCGTTCGATTGACCCATCACTCTTGTATTTAATCTTAAATACCCATCGACAGTCGACATGTCTCTTATCTTGGGGGAGATCGACTAGGTCCCATGTTTAGTTTTTCTCCAGTGCGCAGATTTCCTCCATTGCAGACATCCATTTGGGCTAATTCACGACCTCGGAGTACGACTGAGGTTCATGATATTGGTCAATTTTACTGAGAAAAGCACAATGGTGAGTAGGTAATGAGGAAATATCACAATAATTTTTAATTGGATAAGCAACAACAAGACCGGTATAATATTCTCCCTTGTATAGCCATTCGGAGGCCGGTTTTCGATTACGAATGTTGCGACGAGGGACAACAGCACTTTGATGTTTCTGAATGATGGCATCTTCGAGTGTTTCTTCGTCTTCATGATTGTCCCCGTCAGCGGTCCGATCAGTGTCAGAGCCCGTGTTCGCCCCGCGCGGGTCTCCGCTCTCCCCGGGTCGTGCTGTTCCCTCTGTGAGACCAACACGCTCGGGTTGGGTAGAGAGCACGAGCGGGCTGTCCTGGTCTGTGCTCGCCCCGCATGGGTCTCCTAGCTCCCCGACCCGGGTTGTTTCTTCTGCGAGGTTTCTGTCAACACCAACACGAGCGGGTTGCGCTGTCTCATCAACGGCCTGATTCCTCCCATCATTTTGGCTACTTCTTGAGCTGTAACACCTTTACTCTGCAGTTGTGTTACGAAATATTGTAGGGAAGAGTTGAGATCATAGGGTACCGAGAGATTTTCAAGCTCTTTCAATTCTTGATTTCCATAGAAACTGCATCTTTCATAAAATTTAACTTCTCGAGACACGATTATGCAGCGAGAGTCCGGGTTATAACATTTGTACCCTTTCGAGGAAGAACTACAAACATGCACTTAATGCTTTTCGGATCGAGCTTGGTACGTTGATTATCTGCAACAAACACGTAACAAACACACCCAAAAATACGCAAATAGTCTATGTCGGGTTTTGAGTTGTTTAATACCTCATATAGCGTTTTGTTGTCAAGGCACTTAGTCGGTAGACGATTAATGAGGTGACATGCTGTGAGGACCGTATCCCCTTAAAATCTCTTGGGAACATTTCGGTCGAACATGATAGTACGGGAGACCTCCATGAGATGTCGGTTCTTGCGCTCTGTGACTCCGTTTTGTTGGGGCGTATAAGGGCATGATGTCTAGTGAACGATATCGCGGGCAAGGAACAATCCGAACTTGTGATTGATGAATTCACCACCATTATCTGTACGGAGGCACTTAATTTTTGCTTCGTATTGGGTTTGAATATGCTGATAGAATTTAACAAAACAATCATAGACGACAGATTTAGATTCTAGAAGATATAGCCATGTAAATTTCGATTTCTCGTCAATAAAGCTTAAAAACTACTTCTTTTGATCTCTAGTAAAACATGAAGCAGTCCAAACATCCGAATGAATCAGTTCAAGCACTTATTATATAGTGTTCTAGAAATAGAATAAACGGTTATACAATGCTTGCCCAAGATACAAGACTCGCACTTCTCATGATCATAACTAACATGAGGGAAAACATGTTTGAGAGATTGAAAATGAGGATGACCTAGTATAGCATGCCACAACTTAGACGAAACATCATTTTTGTAGGAAATAGGTAAAAAAGCTAATAAAGCACGAGATAAAGAGTCCGTAGGGGTGGTAAGCTCTTCAAACACGTAAAGACCATTTCGTAGTGTTCCACCTCCTATGATACTTTTTGTCTTCATATCCTATAACCAAAATTTGTTAGAATCAAAGTACACAAGATAATTGCAATCTTTAGCAATTTTTGAACCGAAATAAGGTTAGTTGTAAAATCAGGTACATATAGAGCGATCGAGTCTTTTGTAAGCAATTTTAATTTTTCTATGCCTTTTATTGGAACACTTTGACCATCAGCTATAGTAACCTCTCTTATTGATTTTGCATATGCTCAAGAAGATATTTATCTTTTATCATGTGTGATGTCGCTCCCGAGTCAATGACAACGTGATGTTTAAGACGAGAGAGTAAAGCAATGTTACCATCCTCTTTTGGATCAGCCTGGGTATTGTCTGAGGCGGTGAGGACCTTGCTGAGCATGTGTTCAAGCGCCTCTAGGGTCGCGTATTGGGATTGTGATCCCTGTGAGGCCTCGGGTTGTGATGTATAGTGGGCTGATTCTCTCGGATGCGATCCCTACCTTCCTCGGGTTTTGAGGTGAAGGTGAAGGATCCAATATCTTTCTTTGGAGTGCCATTTTTTCTTGCAGTGATCACAGTAATAAGATGTTTTACGGTCAGTATTGGACTTGAAGTTTCCGGAGAATCCATCGTGTTGCTTGCTTAGATGGGCGATCTCTACAGGTCCCGGTTTGATCCCTCTTCTTTCTTGATCATCATGCACACTTCGTTAAGTGAAGGAAATTCTGATTGACGAAGAACCTGATTAATTAGATCGTGATAAGATGCATCAAGAGTCGACAATAAATAAAAAACTTTGTCTTGATTGTGTCGAATCATGATATCTTTCGGATCCGTTGTTGCTGGACGTAGATCTTCAAGTTCATCCCATAGGTCTTTTAGTTGGGCAATGAGTTCATTGAATGGTCGGCCTTCTTTTTGGATTGTGTGGAGCCTCTTGCGAACCTCGTAGATTGGATTGAAGTTGGAGACGTATCCGTAGACCTCCTTGAGTTCATCCCACAGACCCTTCGGCTTGCGGATGTGGCTATAAGCCTGAAGGAGACAGACTTCGAGAGAGTTTTGGATGATGATGAGGGCTGTGGACTCGTCTTGTGCCTTCTTGGCTCGATTTGCAGTAGCATCGACGGCTTGTCCTTCATCGGGTGATGGTTGAATATAACCCCACAACGAGCAGCTCCTCTTGAGATCTTTAAGGATTCTGGACCATATGGTGTAGTTGTCACTATTGAGGAGCATTGGTATGCATTTGCTTGCGGTGTCCATAGCTAGGCGGTCGAGATTTGATACAAGAATAAGGTTGCGGAAGAATTAGAGTCTCTAGATCAGAGATGCTCTGATACCATGTAGAAATTTTGAGAGACTGATAGTAGAATTTGTGAAGAACAAGAGAATAATTTCTTCCATTTCATGATAGATAGTTTTTACAGGTTTATATTGACGTTACAATGCATAGAAAAAAAGAAATACAATATACATTTACACAAAAGGAAATTGTGGAAAAAAGAATGATTTGGAGATGATTGTGGTAGAATTATCTTGTTGCCAAAACACAAGATATGCTTTATTTTGTGTATTATGTCAATTATGAACACAAGATATGCTTCCTTTTGTGTATTATGCCAATTATGACAACAAACTAAGCCTATATAACATTTTCTTAATAACAAATCTTATTTTTGAATGGTTCATTTTTAAATAAATGTGTGTGTATATATATATATATTTGTTTGTATTATTATTATAAATCGATCTTAGAAATTATTTTTAAAATTTGTAACTATAAAAATTTAAAATATTTAATAAAATATCATTAAAACTTATAATAACTTTTTTTATTAATTTACACCAAATCACAAATACATTCTTCAAATTACAACAATTCAACCAATCAAACAAAAATAAATATCAATTGCCAATAAACACATAGCCAACACAAAAGCTTTTTAAAAAAACACAACTTTAAAAATACACTTTAAATTTTAGTTTGACTTCAAGTATATCCTTCCCTAAAAAAATTAACTTCAAAAATACATTATAATATTGATATTCCCAAATTGTTCCAGCGATCCAATGTGACTTAGTGCGACGCAAACAGCCCAGTGCGACCCAAACGACCCAAACAACCCAGTGCGATCCAAACGACCCAAATAACCCAGTGCCACCCAAACGATCCAGTGTGACCCAAACGAGCTATATGACCCATGAGACTCTCCCGGTGTGACCCAAACGAGCCTTATGACCCATATGAGACCCTCCCAGTGCGACCCAATACGACCCAAACAAGCCATATTACCCATGTGACCCTCCCAATGCGACCCAAATGACCCATATGACACATGAGACCTTCCCAGTGCGACCCGGTACGACCCAAACAAGTCATATAACCCATGAGACTCTCCCATTGTGACCCAAACGACCAATATGACCCGTGAGACCCTTCCAGTGCGACCTAGTACGATCCAAACGATCCATATAACCCATGAGACCCTCCTAGTACGACCCGGTGCGACCCAAATGGCCCATATGACCCATGAGATCCTCGAAAATCGCTCGAAATTGCTGGAATTCGCTTGAAATCATCAGAAATCGCTGAAAATTGCTCAAAGATCGTTGGAAATTGCTCGAAATTTGCTAAAAAGTTCTAGAATATCTAGAAATCGCTCGAAAATTGCTGGAAATCGCTCGTAAATTTCTAGAAATTGCTTTCAACTTCGAAATCGCCTCTGGATCTTTCCTCTCAATTTCGAAATAGGTTCTGTTTCACTAACAAAAATGTCCAATTGTATGTGTTTTTACTAACAAAATATAAGGGCACATATGTCTTTTCTCCAATTTTTTATTCATTAGGTTTACGAGGGTGTGTGTGAAATCCTACAGCATTACGAGTGTATACTTGATATTATTCCTTTTTAAAATATCTATATTTATTTGTTTTTTACAAGTACTAATATATACGGTAGAAAGTTCTCGTGACTTTGTTTGCTGCTCTTTCTCGTGTTGTCGACGGTTAATAACGGTTAACAACGGTAGTCATTATGAACCATTGTAACTAAATTCGTCAAACAGAGTTGAAGCAATACAACCAATCAACCCCAAAATCAATCTATGTGATCCAAGAATTTACCATTTCCGCCATTTTTCATTCTTCGGTTCCAATCCAAATGTCAACCAGATATTCCTTCTAGCGAGGACTTTATTTGTTGTAATTTCTTAAGAGTCAGTAAAGCCTTCTACTATTTGTCCATGGACATAGGTACTTTGGCGAACCACGTAAAATCTCGGTGTCCCATTTTTCTATTTTCTCGTCTCTATTTTGTTGCGTACAACAATTATTTATCAACGTGGTATCAAAGCTCTGGTTTAATATCAGTTGTTCATACGACGATTGGGTTATAGTGAGATAAGTACTGATAAAATGTCAACACTATATGAGATAGAAAAGTTCAACGAAAAGATCGAAGGATATGACTGATGAGTACTGGATCAAAATAAATGAAAGTGTCATCGCCAGTTTGCATCTTGGTCTCATTGATGACATCGTAAATAGTGTAGAAGAGTTGGAGATTCCAAAGGAGATTTAGGAGTATCTCTCAAAGTTATATGAGACAAAGTCATTCCACAACAATATCTTCTTGAAAAGAAGATTGTACACTCTCCGGATGTCGGAATCTACATCCATGACAGATCATATAGGTACGCTCAATATGCTAGTTTCGAAACTCTCCAAAATGAGTTACAAAATAGATGTAAAAGAGCGTGATGAGATCTTGCTCCAAAGTTTACCAGATTTGTATCATTCATTCATCATAAACATGACTAGCAACCTTCTCACAGACTATATAGTCTTTGACGATGTTGCAACTACTGATTTGGAAGAAAAACGGAGGCGCAAAAATAAGCAGGACATGTTGGTAGGCTCACAACAAATAGATGCGTTAGCAATGATCAAAGGGAAATCGACGAAACATGGTTCAATTGGGAGTCAATATGCTGACAAATCAAAGTCAGAAAGTAAGAAGGTTATTAAATGCTTTCACTGGAGAAAGAAAGGTCATTCGAAGAAGTAGTGTTTTAATTTCTTAAGAGTCAGTAAAAAACTTCTACTGTTTGCCCGTAGATGTAGGTACTTTGCCGAACCACGTAAAATCACGGTGTCCCACTTTTCCATTTTCTCGTCTCTATTTTTTTGCCTAACAGTTATTTATCCTCGTCTGATCCTAACATTATTGACATCGAAGACCCCAGGTCTAACGCCAATGAGTCGTTGAACGTTAACATAGTTATATGGAGAAGAAGCTGCTCGTCGGACTACGATGGTGACTTCTCCTCCTTTGTCGATAACACATCATCTTTCTTTCTAACAGAACAAAATCATCGACTAAGATTCTCCACAACACCACTTTTCTCTGATCTCCGAATATTTTCAACGCTTTGTTTGTCGACTTGTATATCTTTGTATCACTAGTCGAGACTAGATTTGTGGTAAGTATCACTCGTTATCACAGTTTTTGCAAAACCCATGGTTGACAATTGAGATACTTTTTATGGTTACTATTTGAAGATTATTTTGGGTCAAAGTGTTCTTCTCAAGACCGATATTAATTTATCTTTAGTTTTTGGTATGATTCAGACTGGATATATTGTTTCGCATTGGTCATTTCGTCACTTATTGGTTTCTTATTTTATGTGGTTCATCTATTTGTTTTATAGAAGAGAAAGAAGCAGAAAACAATATATTGTTCATACGTTGAAATTGAATATCATGTAATAATAATGATTATTCATGAAATCAAATGATTAAAATCATTATTTGTTAGTCTGAGTATCTCACATTCTCATTCTCATTCAGAACAATTATATTGTGGTATCTCACATTCTTATTCAGAACAATTATATTGTGGTAATCAATCTATTATCTAAGTTGTTGCCAATTGGATTTTTCATTATTGACAAAGATTGTCTATTATTTTTTAAATCGGTTAGTAAAACTTCCTTTCCACATAAATTAGATTCAACGGAATTTCTTTTTCATTTTATTTGTTTGTACAATCAGATCACTCGTTGTTGAAGATGCCTACCCAGAAATCGTTTCTTATGGCCAAGAAGATCCTGACGGCCCTGGCAATAGCGGTGGTCGGAACAACCATAGTTTCCGGCATATATCTTGCAAGCAAGAAGTAAAAAGGATTCAGATTTAGTAGATTTTTTTTTGTCCAAAACTAAACGTGGAAAGAGAGGGAGACATTTTCATACTACATATACATTTAGTATTTTTTTCATTTCTCTTTTTAACTGATCACCTCTCCATCCGAATTTCATATATGGAAAGATTCTGATATTTTTCTTTACTTTTTATTAAAATGATTTCACATTGGAGAATAATAAAATTGGAACGTGTGTTCCACACACACAAGTAGTACATCATGTCTTGCCATTGCCAACGATTTTACTCAACTTGTAATAGCAAGTTGAACTATAAATATAGATATTGATATGATCTAAAAAATTCCCAATAGCATAATTGTTTTTAAAGCCATGCGATAAAAACAAAAAGGGTTTACTTTTTTCGTCTTACTGAGGTAATATATTCGGGGAAATGAAATTGTTTTTAATGTTAAGGTGTTCATTTGCAAATAATTTCATACGAATTGATATAAGCGGAGTATATTATATATATATATATATATATTGCTTCGGATAAAATGCAAGATTTGAGGGAATTTAAAACTTTTTCTCAAAAAATAATGGATAGATAACGAGTAATAAAATAAAAACCAATTTGGCTTCGTGCTTTGGTTTTTGCATTAGCCGACCAAATCATATGACAAGTAAAATAGAAATAGTCAGTTCATAATTGCATTTCAGCAGTTGTTAATTCTATTGCTAAAACTTGAATGATTTCGAGCATCATAATATAAGATGTGGAGGCCTGCAATTGTTATAGAAAGCAAGAATACTGCAAATGGCTTTATATAAATCCCGTTGACATGTATCCGCCATTGACGTTTTCAGAAGCTTTGAAACGATCTATAAATTGCCTGAGATTGTCATCTTCTTCTTCATCTCTCAGCTAAGCTTGTTCCAAACATTTTTGTGATCATGGCCGCCAAGAACATTCTTGCTGCTCTACTTCTGCTGAGCATTCTTGGAATTTCGGCCGCCAATCCACAGGACTTGAGCCTTGACTTCTACCGTTCCAAGTGTCCTGACGTAGAGGCCATTGTCCGAAGAGTGACATACCAATACGTTTCTCATGTACCAAGCCTTGCACCAGCGCTTCTCAGGATGTATTTCCATGACTGTTTTGTCAGAGTATGTCTGTATTCCTTAGTGTTCATTATAAGTTGTGTGTGTGTGTATATATATATATATATATATATATGCATGATTAACTTGAGGCCCTTGTTGTGTTCAGGGATGCGATGCTTCTGTTCTGCTGAAATCTCCAAACAAAGGCGCTGAGAGAGACGCCATTCCCAATCTGTCCCTGAGAGGCTACGAAGTGGTTGACGCAGCCAAGTCTGCCCTCGAAAAGAAGTGTCGTGGTGTTGTTTCTTGTGCTGATATTCTTGCTTTGGTCGCCAGAGATGCTGTCTCAGTGGTACTGTAACGTTTTCACATCCAATGATCATTTCTTTCGTTTAACATTACATCTTCAATTGGTGTTTGGTTCCTTTTGTGTCTGCAGATCAAAGGACCGTACTGGCCTGTTCCATTGGGCCGGAGAGATGGACGTGTCTCAAAGGCATCTGATGTGCGTGGAAACGTACCCTCCCCATTCGACGACATAAACGAACTGAAGCGGAACTTCTTTGCCAAGGGTCTTGACGCTAAAGACCTCGTTGTTCTCTCTGGTAAATTCTTGCAAAAATCGCCACTAAGATCTCCCTTAGAAGAGAGCTATAACAGATCATGTGATGAACTTGATGTTTTACACTCTTGACTATATATGTGTGTGTGAAAACTAGGGTTTTTTGAGCTGAAAATTAGGGTTTTTTTGAGCAGGAGGGCACACCATTGGAATCTCTCACTGCAGCATCATCCGCAACCGTATCTACAACTTCACGGGAAAAGGAGATTTTGATCCATCCATGAACCCTAGCTACGTGAGGGCCTTGAAAAGACGTTGCAAGCCCAACGATTTCACCACCATAGTAGAGATGGACCCAGGCAGCGTCAAGAAATTCGATTCTCACTATTTCAACGTGGTGGCTCAGAAGAAAGGACTGTTCACTTCTGATGCCACCCTTCTGGATGACCTTGAAACAAAGCTCTACGTTGAGACGCAGGTCGCCACAGGTGGATCTTCCTTTGCCAAGGATTTCTCAGACTCCATGGTCAAGCTTGGCTTCGTTGAAGTTCTTACAGGCAATGCTGGTGAGATCAGGAAGAAATGTGCTTTCGTTAACTAAATATTAATTTGATCCATAATTGTTGAATAAAAATAAGTGTATGTTTGCAAGAGAGTGTCTGATTTGTTTCAGCTTTCTTCTTGTCTTTTCAGATGTTATGTTTGTTTTTGTTCTCTCTGTAATCTCGCCGCTGTCTAAATGTTAACTTCCTTTTCATTTCTTGAGCTACAAGAAACATTGCTACGGCAAACATTAGGCCTAGCCATTTGATGTTTTGGTTAGATTTTCGAGATGGATATAATCGTACAACTTATTTGGTAAAAAAATAGTAATCAAATAATAACCCAAACTTTATTATTTAGTTATTTGGATTTTATATATCTTATATTATAAAAAATTTAAAAATAAATGATAATATTCTAAAAGTTTAAATAATTAATATTTTAGAAAATAAAATATAATATATTATTTAAATTTGATATTTAATGTTTATTCATCAACATATAATAGATCAATATTCATTTAATAAATATTATTTATTAATGACTTTTTATATTTTAAATAATGATTATTCAATTAATAATCGAATAATATCGAATCCAGTCAATTTTAAATTTTTATATATACAATCAATTATTTTATATATAACCAATCGAAATGAATTATCATTATTTAGTTCGGCTTCGTTTGATTTTATAATCGAAATGAAATGTTCATCCCGTTAAACTCACTGTATCAGAACACAAAGTTCAAATTGAAGAAGTAGGAACGAGAAATGAAGTCCCTGCAACAACCTCAATTACCCAGCCTTGCAGATCATCCAAGCTTACTGGAGATGACTTGAGAAATGACAAAAGATCAACAACTCAGCCCACAACGAAAGCACATGGTCCACCGACCATCAAGCCCGCGATAGACTTCACCTCCATCATCACCGAAAAAGCCCTCAGCAACAACGATTACCTGTGTACTACACTGCCTCTGCAGAAGCGTTTCTCTGTTTTGCAGAGTACCAGTGACAGCCCAACCTAAAACAATTTTCCCTCTCTTCTGTCGTCTTTTAATTTTCGTTTTCCTATAAGTGTAATCCATGGAACCCTGCATCAATCAATAAAATCAATTTCTCCTTTAACTCTTTAAATCCATATGGTATCAGAGCCTAGGATGATACCCTAAGCTCTGCGTTTTTTTCTCAACCATGGAAGACCAAGAAAATTTTCCTTTCCCAGTCCATGTTAACATATCCAATTTCATCACTATAAAACTAGATGATTCAAACTACCTTCAATGGAAGACTCAATTTGAGTCTCTACTCACCTCCCAAGACCTAATAGGCTTTGTCAATGGTGTAACCGCTCAACCACCATCCACGCTCACAGTAACTAATGGAACCATTGTTACTGAAACTCCAAATCCTCTTTTCCTATCATGGAGAAAAACCGATAGACTTGTTAAATCCTGGATATGCGACACTTTTTCAGCTGATGTCTTCGGATTTGTCATTGGGTTTGAAACATCTCTTGATGTTTGGAGAGCCCTAGCAAAAAACTTCAACGAAATGTCCATCTCCAGGGAGTTTGACTTGTTAGCATCACTGCAGCTTCTCACCATTGAAGGCAAAACAGTCTCTAAATATTTAAGGGAGTTCAAGTCCGTGTGTGACCACCTACACTCCATTGGGAAGCCAGTACCTGAAAACATGAAGATTTTCAGACTTCTTCAAGGGTTAGGTAAAGAATATGAATTCTTTACCATTTATACATCAATGCATCGTCCCCCATTTCCAACCTATGGAGACGTAGTAAGTCCGCTTATAAGCATAACCCTACAATCCAGAATCCACAAACCACCTGAAATTAATCACCACCAAGCATTCAACACCCTTTTGCAACCCAAACCTATCAGCCCAGAAACTTCCATCCAAGAGGTTCTCGACCTTATCACAGAGGCTCTAGTCGAACCTATAACACTAGAAGCAGACCACCTTTCACGTCCAGAGGAAGAGGCTTCACTCAACAAATCTACTCTGTCTCACCTACCCATCCCAACAACTCCATAAACCCTAACACCATGACACAGTCAATCTGTCAAATTTGTGGACGTTCAGGCCACGATGCTCTTAAATGTTGGCATAGGTTCGACAACTCCTATCAAGATGCAGACATTCATCAGGCTCTTCATACACAAACTGTACCTGATGTCTCTGGCTCATAATGGTATCCAAATTCCGGCACCACCTCAGAATGGTATCCAGATTCCGGCGCCACCTCACACATGACCAACAATATCAATCATCTTCACTCCTCCCAGACTTACAATGGAACAGACAATGTCATGGTAGGTGACGAATCATATCTCCCCATAACCCACATTGGCTCCAGCTCTATCCAGTCCCCTGCAGGTAAGCTACCACTCCACAATGTACTGTTAGTTCCTTCTCTTCAAAAATATTTACTATATGTCTCACAACTCACCTCAGAATACCCATGTTATATTATGTTTGATGCTAACCATGTATTTGTAAAGGACTCAACAACTCAGGCCATTCTGGCCAAAGGCCGCAAAGTTAATGGTCTCTACGTCTTAGACACTTCAGCTGTTCAAGCACTCTATTCTATCAGGCATAAAGCGGCAACTAAAGATGACTGACATCTCAGACTTGGGCATGCCAACCAACAAGTTCTGCACCAGCTTCACTCAAGAGGAAAAATCCAACTTAGCTCTCGTTCTTTAAGTTTTTGCAACACATGTCAACTGTTAAAAAACTCTAAACTTCATTTCTCTTCAAGTTTGTTTCGTGCAACTAAACCATTAGAACTATTGCACTGTGACTTATGGAGACCCTCTCCTGTACCCTCAGTTCAAGGTTTTCGATATTATGTTGTGTTTGTTGACAACTATTCTCGGTTTATTTAGATTTTTCTGTTAAAAACTAAATCTGAGTTCTGCAATACATCATATCATTTGAAAAGACTGTTGAGTTGCATCTAAATTCACAAATCAAAGCCTTTCAATGCGATGGAGGAGGAGAGTTCACCAGTAAAGAGTTCTTAAAGCATCTCACAGACAAAGGTATTATACTACGGATGTCTTGTCCCTATACTCCTGAACATAATGGAGTCTCAGAGAGGAAACACAGACATATCATTGAACTAGCCCTTTCAATGTTGCTTCACGCCAAGGTACCCCTGTCTTATTGGGTTGAGGCTTTTTTTACTGCAACCTATTTAATTAACTTGCTTCCATCTACTGCCTTACAAGGTAAAATACCTTACACACAGTTGCTTAATCTTGAACCTGAATACAGTCCTTTAAGAATATTTGGTTGTTCTTGTTTTCCATATTTGGGACCATATGCCTCTAACAAATTTGATCCTAGAGCATTACATTTCTTCCTAGGCTACAGCAACAGGTATAAAGGGTACCGTTGCCTCTATCCTCCAACTGGTAAGATATACATTGTAAGACATGCTGTGTTCAATGAAAAATCCTTCCCATTTACCTCCGATTATAGATCTTTAGTCCTGAATTATCAGTTTACATTAACCCAAGCATGGCAAAAAGGAAATCAGGTTTCTCACTCTTACTCTTCTTCTACACACACAACACAACCACTAGTTTATCAGACCCCAATCGCAATCTTAGAACCAACATCAACTCACCCTGCAGTCCCTCCCTCTTGTGTCACCAGTCAAGACACATTCGAAACAAACACGTCTCTTGAGTCACCGCCACCACCCTTACACTCATCAAATGACAACAAGATCCAAAGTAGGTATAACAAAACCAAATCATGAATATGCCCTCCTTACAACCACAAATGTACCCTTTACACCTAAATCCATCAAACAACCTTATCTCACCAGGGCTAGTATTCCTCAATGTGTGAAGAAATCCAAGCCTTAAAACTCAATAATACATGGGACCTAGTACCCCTCGAACCAAATATGAATGTTGTAGGTTACAAGTGGATCTTTAGGGTCAAGCTCAAACTTGATGGGAACCTAAAAAAGCTTAAATCTAGATTGGTAGCAAAAGGATTTCACCAAACTGAAGGCATAGATTTTTTTGTCACATTTAGTCCTGTTGTTAGAACATCCACCATTCGACTAGTATTAAGCTTATCAATCACACAACAATGGCCTATTCGTCAACTTGATGTCAGTAATGCATTTCTTCATGGGAAATTAAATGAAACCATTTACATGGAACAACCACCAGGCTTTGTAAATCCAGAACACCCTCACTATGTTTGTCGTCTAAAGAAGTCACTATATGAGCTCAAGCAAGCTCCTAGAGCTTGGTTCAACACGTTCAACTCATTTTAATCGATTTTGGTTTTCATTGCAGTGTTGCCGACCCATCCTTATTCATTTACAGAAGAGAGACTGACATCCTAGTGCTCTTGCTCTATGTTGATGACATAGTCCTCACCGGCAACACAGATACACTTCTCAATCTATTAATAACCAAACTACATGCTAATTTTTCCATGAAAGACTTTGGATCCCTGCATTATTTCCTAGGCATTCAAACTAAATATCATGAGGCAGGTTTGTTTTTGCGTCAACATCAATATACACTAGACATTCTAGCTAGGACATATATATTATCCTCTAAACCACTTCCCACACCACTCCCATACAGAATGCATCAAGATACTCATGACCATGAAAAATTTGATGATCCCTCTTCCTTCAGAAGTATCGTAGGTGCTCTGCAATACTTAACTCTGACACGACCCGATCTTATTTTTTCTGTTAATTTTATTAGCCAAAAAATGCATGATCCAAGTATTAAAGACTTCAAATTATTAAAACACATTCTCATATATCTAAAAGGCACAACATCTTTTGGATTATATATTAAAAAACGAAGTCATTTAACTCTCTCTGCCTATAGTGACAGTGATTGGGCATGTTGTCATTCCACAAGACGATCCACTTCTGGTTTTTGCGTATATTTAGGTAATAACCTTATTTCTTGGTCTAGTAAAAGACAGCCTACTGTCTCTCGCTCTTCTACTGAGACAGAGTACATGACCATGGCCTCTCTTGCAGCCGAAATAACATGGATTTCATTCATTCTCAGGGACCTTGGCCCACTCCATTACATTGTGATAATCTATATGTTGTGCATTTAACTACCAATCCAAGTTTTCAAAAAAGATCGAAACACATTGAACTTGATTACCACTTCATTCGGGAAAAAGTAGCCTTAGGTTCTATTGTTACAAAGCACATACCATCATCTTTACAGATTGCTGACATTTTTATAAGTCTTTGCCTAGATCACAATTTTATACACTAAGGCACAAAATCGGTCTTGGGATACCCCCTAGCACGAATTTGAAGGGGGATGTTAAGCTCACTATATCAGAACACAAAGCTCAAATTGCAGAAACAGGAACCAGAAATGAAGTCCCTGCAACAGCCTCAATTACCCAGCCTTGCAGATCATCCCAGCTTACTGGATTTGACTTGACAAATGACAAAAGATCAACAACCCGACCCACAACGAAAGCACATGGTCCACCAACGATCAAGCCCACGACAGACTTCACCTCCATCATCATCGACAAAGCCCTCAGCAACAACGGTTACCTGTGTACTACACTGTCTCTGCAAAACCGTTTCTCCATTTTGCAGAGTACCAGTGACAACCCAACCTAAAACAATATTCCCTCTCTTCTATCGTCTTTTAATTTCCGTTTTCCTATAAATGTAATCCATGAAACCCTACATCAATCAATAAAATCAATTTCTCCTTTACCTCTTTAAATCCATACATCCTAACAAACTTTCCATGTACCAAAAAAGAAAATCCTCCTATTTTTTAAAACTCTAATTTATTGGAGAACAAAAATTTCTAAATTTCAACGACTTCTTTTCATTAAAAAATCGTATTTTATTAAAGAGCAATTTTTATACTAATAGTGGGCCTATAATATTAGGCCTTTCAACAGCTTTTGTACTTCAATTGGCCTACGTTAGTCATACCACTAATGGCCCAAATATAAAAACCAAATAAAAATAAAACCGAAAATTACAACGTGTATTTATATGAATAATAATAGTTAATGTATTAAGTTGAAAATCTGGTGGTTTTATATAAAATATTTCCTAAATATATAAAATTAATTCATTCATTTACCATTTAAAATTGGACTCATTTCTCAATGGTGTCTTTTTATTTATTTATTAAAATTATCGTTATTTCCCCTAACTGCCAGTTGGAATATCATGCAACTGATGCCAAGAAAAATCACATGAGTTTTTTATTTACCCTTCCTCTTTACGCATGCAATTCTACCACTTGCCATTTCTTCTTCTATATATATTTTTTTTATTAAAAAAACTCACATTTCCGTCCCAGAAACATGGGGAAATTGTAAAAAAAAACTTTTTTTTTGTTTTTTTTTTTAATCTTCTCGTAAGTATATGAAAGGAAGAGTAAAATGATTGTAGATATTGTTTCATATGGCCAAGAATTTTCCATGGAAATCAGTGATCAAGAACAAGTGTTGGACATGAAGACACGATTAGGACAGTTCCTAGGAATCCCGACATCTTCCATTACCCTCTTTGTCTCTGGTTGGGAGCTTCTCGACGGTCTCGACATGGAAGATTACCCAATTATCTCTCATGGAACCAAGATCGATCTCACAGTAAATCCCATTTTCACCCCACCGATTCACAATCTCTCCGGTAAAATCTACGTCTACGTGAAGTTCCCGTCTAAGCAAATCACCATTGAAGTGGACAGAACCGACACGGTACGTACGGTACAGACCGGAAGTCATCCACATCCACAGTTCTTGGAAACAAATCTTCGATCTGACATGAGATTTGATGAATGTAGGTACGTAGTTTGAAGGAAAAGATTCACATTATGGACGAGACACCGATGAAACGAATGCAATTATACTACATGGGGATCGAACTAGAAGATGATTTTCGAAATCTATTCGAATATGGAATCAAAGAGTTTTCAGAGATAGTGGTATTTCTCAAGTGTGTGAATCGTGGAAAGGATGTAATTCCGGTGAAGAAGATTTGTTTTGTGATTCAAACATCTTCAAGTTTGTTCAATGGAGCAAGAATTCCGATGGAGATGAAGGATTCTTATACTGTTGGAGAGATGAGGAATGAATTGGTGATGAATAAGACTCTCCCTAGAGATGATTATATCTTTGTTCATAAGCAACGTATAATGCGTGATAATTGCAGTCTCAGGTGGCATGGTATTGAGAACGGTGAGACCCTTTTCGTTTTCAAAGGCTCCGTTAGCCGTGGCACCTACTAAGAACAACATTGTGGATTGTATCCGTCCGACCCTCTCCTCCTCAGTTGTGCCCATGTCACGTCTCACAAATTTTTAAATAGTTAACGATTAATCTGTTATGTAGATCACAACATCTCATTTTCTTTATATTTTATCATCATTTACATGTATATGTTTATTGCATACACATACGAATGTTTCGTGGTAATTTCGAGTGTTAGTCGAGAATGATTATGATCAAGAAGTATGGCGATGCGGACCATTCCCGTGAAATTTCTCGCCATACCGATATTTCTTAGCCTTCTCGCTCTTGGCCTTGAAGTCTTCGGACTCCCAATATTGGACGAGTTGGTTGAATACCTCGTCAGTTGCCCATGTCTGTTTGGTAGACTTCTTGTCATAGTTGTGCTTGGCGCTGTCCATCATCAAAGGCAACTGAACTTGCATGTCGTGCATCCAAGCTATGTAGATGCACAACGTATCCTTCTTCTGCCATCTATATGTGCGCTGCAAAATTAAATTACAATAAATTAGTTTATAAATAAAAGTAAATAATAATATAAAAGTTAAATTTTACATTAACATTACTTACGATGAATGTACACCACCATCGATAGTGTATAACTTTTGGTGTAAACTGCCACGAATAATATAACCGATCTTGTAGTGATCCGTGGATGATGTTATTGTTTGTATGTTTGAGAAAATCATCCACATCAAACGTGCACATGAAAATGAAATGATTAGATGCAATGTGAATTACGAATTTAAAATCTTACTATAATATCCCGTCAGGATGTTCAGGATCGATAATCGGGACGAAAGGACGCCTGTCGAAATTATCGATCAATGTGTCTATGTTCACCACCATATCATCGTCTTCATAAAAAATCGACGGTGTCGATATAGGTCAAAGAGGCCAATGTTGTGGCGGTGGAATCGGTGGCAGAGATCCTGCCGAACCCGCCAACGTACCACCGTAACCGATGAATCGTCTAACTCTCATTGTGCTTTGTGTTTGAGTGTTTGAGAGATTTTCAGTTTGGGAGAAAGTTTGTTTTGGAATTGTTTTCAAAGATAAACTGTTCAACGGATTATATACAGAAATTTCGTTGGAAATTGCATCAACTCACCGAACACAATTAATTGACGCGATGTTTGGGTTCTCAACGAACATCCGCTGGTAAGCGTAACAGATTCTCATTGGCAGCACATGCTCCCGAGACAACAGACGCCGAAACGACTGTAGGTCTCCCCTTGCAACGGGTATTTATTGCAGTTTCCAATAGATGCCCGTTGAGAATCAAAATCGATGTTTTAGCGTAGGATAGCCATGATGGCACTTGCAACATGCATCCATTGCATGCCATCAACGGATCCTGAACAGTCTCAATAGGTATCTGTTGTATTTTCCCAACGAATACCCGTTGAAACTTTGTAAACCTTGAAAAATTTCTAAGTATCGAGCAAGATTTAATATTTCAACGACTTTTTGTTGGCATTGTCAACGGATGCCCGTCGAAAGTTGAATATATTAAGTTAAAAAAATAATTTTAACAATTTAATTGAAATAATTATATATTATATTACATAATTCACGTTTCTTTTTTGGTAGATTCTTCTATTGGTGAATCTTCCTTCAATTATTCATTGAATTCATCGATGTTTTCATCTTTTGCATCTTCCGGTTCAACATCTTCATACTCGCATATGTATTCTCCATCTATGTCACTTCTTGCAAGTAGGGGTGGCCAATTCGGTTTTCGATCCGGGTTCCTCGGGTTTCGATCCGGGTTCCTCGGGTTTCGATCTGGGTTCGGGTTCCTCGGATTTACGAAAATTGAACCCGAATTGAACCCAAATGTTTTTCGGTCTGGGTTTTTCGGGTTTCGATTCGGGTTCGGGTTATTCGGATTCTGAAGCAGTGAACCCGAAATAACCCAAATTAAATTCGGGTATCCATGGGTTATATGGGTTATTCGGGTTATTCGGGATATTTGGGTTATTTGGGTTTGGGTTATTGGGTTATTTGGGTTATTCGGGTTATTTGGGTTATTTGGGTTCGTGTTATTCAGGTTATTTGGGTTATTTGGGTTTGGGTTATTGGGTTATTTGGGTTATTCGGGTTATTTGGATTATTTGGGTTCGGATTATTCGGGTTATTTGGATTATTTAGGTTCGGATTATTCGAGTTATTTGGGTTTTTTGGGTTTTGTAGGGGTTTTTCGGGTTCTCTAAAAAAAACAAGTTAACATACAAAAAAATTTTAAAAATATACATATCTAAATTAGATAATATAACTCATAAAAATTAACTTCGCAAATATCAAAATAAAATGAATTCTAAAAACCTAAAATATTAGGCATGTGGTTCTTAGAAAATAACCTAAAATATTAGCCTTAAAATTTAATTCGGGTTCCTTGGGTTCCTCGGGTTTAACCCGAACCCGGATCGGACCGACCCGAACCCGAACGGGTTCTAAAATCTGAACCCATATGGGTTTTCAGGGTAACCCGTTTTGTAAACGATCCGGGTCGGTCCGATCCGGGTAACCCGGATTGGCCACCCCTACTTGCAAGAATCTTCTTCCGATTTTTGTATCGGTTAATCGTATCAGCTCCGGGTGATCGGTTTGCTACGGATCTTCCTTTTCATCTATGCTTATAATTTCTCGCGGCTTGATCTTTACTGCGACCCACCACTCCTCTTTTCGACGTTTCAATGTTATTGGATATTGCATGTCACATTCTTGATTTGTTTGATATATTATAATGAATGGATCATACTTACCATATCGTCGTACCAGATTGATTTCAATTCCTCTCCATCGATTTTTTCGTGTACCACGTCCTATGGTTGGGTCGAACCATTGACAATAGCATTACCTTCAATCCAACGAGACCGAGATATTCCACCTGTAGGATTTGGTGCAAAATACCGTAGAAATTATCACCATCTATTTCACTATTAACGCAAACACCGTAATTGTATGTGCTTATATGTTTTCTGTGTTCGTACATGTGGAATGTGTATCCGCGAGTAAACAAACTGGCCAACACATAACATTTCGTGCATGACCATTAGTCAAATCTTTTAACCACGTAGGAAGTCTCTCATAAGAACAATTGACCTATGTAACTTAAAAACAAATGAATAATTTATAAAATACATAATTAATTTTAATATATATAAAACGTATGAATATACATTTACTTACGTAATTTCTCAATCACGAGCCATAATGTTGAACTTTCATTTTCCTGAGTTCATCTACATTTAGATGAGGATATGTACCCATTACTTCTTTGTCAAATATCATATAATGGAAGTACGTTAACACATATATATATTTTAAATATAAATATTTGTATTTAAAATATTGATTTTCAGTGTTTTTTACTTTCGAAAGGTAATAGTTCTTGACAATTTAGTAATATATATGTGTGGATGTGATTATACTCCACTGGTGTTTGCCAATATTTTTCCGATTTACCTCCTGTACGTCCAATCAGGGTAAACATCTTAAGAATTGTGCAAAATTACGGATTATATTGATATAGATAACATTTCATAGGCAAGAAAGTCGCTAATTGTCCACAACAAGACCACTTTCAATGTGAAATTTTGCTTCATATTTACATCATAAGCAAGAATTCTATTGTTCTACAAATATCTTAATTCGTGTAATAAGGGCTTCAAAAATACATCGAAACTTTTGTTCGAATGTTCTGGTCCTGGAATCAGCAACGTAAAAAACATTAACCTCTTTTCAAACACATATCTGTAGCCAAATTATACAGAGACAAAATCACGAGCCACAAAGGAATATTGAATTCCAGATTGTCCATATGGACTAAAACCATCGGTGCACAGGCAAATATATGCATTTTTCATTTCATACGTGAACTCGCGAAATATTTCATTGAAATCTTTCCAAGCCTAACCATCCGATGGATGTTGCATTATCCCTTTACCTGTCGAGTGTTCTGCGTGTCATCTCATTGCCGCAATGGTTTTTTCGATTCAAATAATCTTCTTAACCTATTTGCTATAGGCATATAGAACATTTTTTGTATGTACATATTTATGTGAAGATGGTTCCTTTGGACGAAATCTACTTGCATCACAAAATTTACATTCAAACAAGTCTTTATCATTTCCCCAAAACAATATGCAATTGTTTTTACAAACACCAATTTTCTCATGTGGCATTTCCAAACCTTTTAAAACATTCTTTGTTCCGTAGTATGTCTCATGGGCTTGATTATTTTATGGTAAATATTTACGCATGGTTTTGCAAAATGAATTAATGTAATTTTTAGCAACATTGGACTGTTTTCATACTCATCAATATTGAGGATAGATAAACAGGATTCACTACTAGAAATTTAAAGATTGCAAACGAATTTTGCAACTGACCAGTCCGTCCCTAAATTTGCAGAAAGAATAGGGACGGGAAAAAATATCGGTCCCTAATCCATCCCTAAATTTGCAGACGGACAAGTAGTCCTTAAGCGGTCAGCAATTGCGGACGGATTGGAAATGGACACCGAGGGCATCCTGAATTAGGGACGGGGATCGAGTGTCATCCGCAATTTACGGACATTCCTGGGTCGCAGTCCTTAATCTGGGACGTCCACATATCCTCTTGGGAATGGCTTCGGGATGACTTATCGGCATTCATAGCTTTCTTGCACTTCTTTGTATGTCTTTAGCTCGATTTCCTATACATTTTACTAAAGAACGCTTGATTGCAAGGTGAAAGACTCAAAACGTCTATATGTTTATGAATGAGATATACAATGAGAATGTTTATGATGACTCGACATTACCAATCTCGTGATTTATGTACATTAATCCATTTGTCCTTGATGTCTAGATTGAACATGAGTCATGGAATGTATCATACTCATCTAGTTCAATCTGTGAGCTCGTGACATCAGTCATGTTATATAGGAGGAAAAAATCCTTATCTCGATTAAACAACATACCATAAATTGCATACCCAATCACTATCTTGTTGCATACCTAATCACTATCTTGTTTGTCCACCCATTTACGAGTGATGTTTGATAGTGTCAAAGCATGCAATTATTTATGTTAAGATCTCTGGCGATCTCAAGTCATAGAATTACATATATCATAATCATTATGAGAATGGCTATGATATTCATATAACAATCTATGTAGCAATCTCATGGCAGATCGATCCAATACATTGTTCTCTAACATGTAGCTATGTGTTAAATTGATATCTTATATCAATTTACACATACCAGTCTTCATGAAACATTGATATCGGTATGCAATTTATAGTTAGATACAGTTATTTACGATGATAGATATTTGCATTGTATTCTGATTAACCGAGAATCGATAGATACCGCCTTAGGGATTTACATCATCGAAAATCAATCATATCGATTGTATATGATTTTCCACGTTTCTTACTTTTCTGATTCGATTTTATGTGATTTTCCACGTTTCTTACTTTCACAAATCATGCATATCATAGATTTTGAATATCACAGATATTCCACGTTTCTTACTTTCCCGATTTTTCACGCATATCATAGATTCACAAATCATGTATATCACAGATTCGCAATCATGCATATCATCTCTCCATCCCGAGCCTTCTCCATCCGTGACCTGACACCGTCTGTCCATCCCAACGCTCGAGTCACGAATGGAGAAGGCTCGGGGCACACAGACGATATCGGATTACGACCACGCGGTCGGCAAATTTGCGAACGACCATGCAGTCCGTAATTACGGACAGGCGAGCGGTTCGCAAATTTGCGGATGGCCACGCGGTCCGCAATTGCAGACGGGCGAGCTATCTGTCTGCAAAATTTGCGGATGACCGAGGTGTCCATCCGCAAAATTTACGGACGGTCACGGGTGGTCCGCAATTGCGGACAACCCGTTTCTTTCCATCTGCAATTGTGGACGACCATTTTCTTTTCGTCCGTAATTAGGGATGAACGTTTCCTTTCCGTCCGTGATTACGGATGGTTGTTTTCTTTTTGTTCGTAATTATGAAGGGTTTACAGACGGTTTTTCTCCACCATTTGGAAAAAATCTATAAATTTCATCCCACCCCATTGTTCATTTCATTCAATCTTTCTCTCTATTCATTTCTCTTTCGATTTCTGGCGGTCGTCCCGAGTTTCACATCCCATTCCGAGTTCCATCCCCTATCCCAAGTTCCGATGGCTATCCCGAGTTCCACCGCCCGTCCCGAGTTCCGACGATCGCCCTGAGTACCACCGCCCGTCCCGAGTTCTGGCGGCCGTAATGAGTTCCGATAACGAAGATTCTGATTCCGATAACGACTATTCCGAGTTCCGATGGCCGTCCCGAGTCTAATTAATCATTGTTATTTATAAAAACATTTAAAATTAAATTAAATTAAATTAAATTAAATTTTAATTTCAATTTTTTTATTTTTTTAAAAAACTATGGACGGGCCGCCCGTTCGTAATCTTTTTTAAAAAAAAAATTCTCCAACTTTTCCCATCGATTTGCGAACGGCTTGGTGGTCTGTAATTATGGACGGTTTGCGGACTGAAATTTCTGTCCTTATTTGCGGATGGATTAGGAACGGATATCATTTTGTGACGCTCGTTTGCGAACGCCTCTTGGTCATCCCTAATCCGTCCCTAAACATTAGGGACGGATTTTGGAGTCCCTAAATCTTACTTTTTTTTTGTAGTGATTGACCTTCAAGATAACCATCATATATAGGTTGTTTCGTCGAATCTAATAGATTGAAAAATTGGTGTGCCTCATTGTTCGACATCTCTTCATGTGTTTGTTCAACAACTCCAGAAAAAACATCTGACACTATTTCCACATATGGATTGGTCGTTGATGCGTCATAAACAACTTCTTCATTTCTTTCTATTTGTTGTGCTTCCTGCACAATATCTCTAACACCACAATTTTTCTTGTGAAATAACCAAATTTTCGTAATTCTCTACGAAACCCACCTTGTAAAGATGTTTGCAAACAATTTTTGACTTCGATATTTCATGTTTTTGCATCTTTTAGAGGGAAAAACATTGTTCCGCGTTATTGACAAAAAGATTTCATCGATCCAAAACTCATGAACTACTCCAATCTGTATAAGAATTCTTGAGTAACTTCCTCGGTTATGAGATCTTTTCTTCTATACATTCTCGATCTATATATATCTCTATTTGAAGAAGACGATATTTTTTTTAAATATATTGTTGTTGATAGGTTGATGGTAGAAGCCTTGTTTCCAATGAATAAATAGTATTTTTTTAACGGACATCCGTTTAAACCCTCAACGGATACCCGTCGAAACGCCACATTGAAATATTCCAACGACAAAACTCAAAATTTTGCAATTTCAACGGTTATCTGTTGCCACTGTCAGCGAAAATCTGTTGCAAACGGCAATAGAGATCCACTGGCCAGATTTTTTTTAGTTTCTAACGGTTTTCCAATGGATCATAGCAACCGATGCAATCCATTGCTCGTCCGTTGAAAATTCTCGGATATACGTTGTAATCCGTTGGAAAAGGGTATCAACGGACGAAGTCGTTGATCCGACTATTGATATTGTGTGTTTTTTTTAGTGCGATTAGATCCTTTCGTACCAGAATTTGGACTCTGCTTTCTCCGGTTGGAATTAGCTAAGACTTGAGAACCTTCTGCGAGACATAGAAACGTACTTTGTTTCTCCTTGTTGTATTACTTTATACATAAATTCAACAAAAGTTAAATAATTTTTCACCATGTTTGAATTATATAACAATTAACTTGAAGAATGAAGCCAAAAGGGTAAGAGAGAATCAATCATAATGAGTTTGAATCTTCTTCCTCTTTGGATACCATTTCATTTCCATTGTTTTCAATTTGTTCAACACCCTTTGCCTCTTCTTTTTGTTTCACTTCATATTCATCTTCTTCCTCTTCTTCTTTAGCCTCTTCTTCTTTATCCCCTTTGTTTCCATCTCCTTCTCCTTTGGGTCGCTCTTGGCATGAAACCAAATCAAGAGGCTTGAAAAACAAATACATATGAGACTCATCTTTTACTCCTAAATCCAAAAGCAACATCTCATCTTCACCATCCATCACTATTCGTCTCCTCTCGTTTTCACCCACCAAAAGTATCAATCTTTTCGCCGGAAAATTCAGCTCCGCCGCTATCTTTTCCTTCAGATTCCTCACCGTCTCGTCTTCGTTCACTTCTGTGTCGATGCATGTCCCCGTCATTATCTCCACAGTCACCTTCATCCTCGCCGGAGTTAAAAGAAAAAGGCTTTTTTTGTTTTTGTTCCTTTCGTACTTTATGCAATATTATACATGCGATTTATCATTTAATACGTACATTTAATACGAATATTGTTTTTCCTTTAACTGCTCGACGAATTAATATGTATTTCTCGCATTAGATTATAAATAAAACAAATTAAATATTTTAACGAAGGATTTAGTTACAAATATCTTGCCATATGATTTATGCTTAATTTTTTTTGGTAAGATGATTTATGCTAACAATATTAAATTTTACACATATAGCCTCGTACTTTTATCATTCACTAAGATACCCTCAGTTTTTCTTTTCTGGGTAAATTTTAAAATTATAACCGAACTTAAATCTTACATTCTCTCCTCGTGAGTCAACCACATTATGTATACACAATTTATATATGAGTCTTCTTCTTATACATTCTTGTACATATAATATGTCTTTTGAATAATACGGAAGATCCATGAAAAAAAAAGATGAGACGTAAGTTTACGGAAATGTTAAGAAAGTAGCTAACGAGATCAACAAAAATGTAATTAGATTCTATCTTATTTTTATTAAATATTAAAATGTAATTTAAATTAATTTTTTAAATGTAATCCCAAAAAAAATCATCAAGATAGACACAACACCTCATAAGCTTACACATATGATAATGACTACAAAAAAACAAGCGATTTCCATCCGTTAAATAGATGGAGACTCAATATTCATATCGAGGTGTATAAAACGAGATCACAATGCTAAAAGAGGAGATCGCGAACAAAGCTCATCATCTCGAATTAAAAATCAAGTTATTGTGTTTGTCACCGTCACATTTCAAGCAGCCGTCATATGCATTTGCACATGCATCTCAGTCTCTTTTCCTCCCCGCGTATCGACTGACAAATTGTAGACGTCCGGTTTTATATTTAAAGATCGATCCTGGACTAAAATTTTTGTTCTTAAATGCGGACGAATTCTAGACGGAAATGAATTACGAATATCCATTTCTGGTCAGATGTGGACCGTCTGGAATCCGTCCAGAAATACATTTCTCGACGGATTCCGAACAAATTTGGTTGTCCGAAAATCACAATTTTCTTGTAATATGCGTAAGAGTTGGTATTGATAAGTACCAAATTTACCTACACAAAATTTAATATTGTCGTAATGCCAATCATTTTGACACATGACGGTGTTGGCTCAACGTCAACATTTTTCTACGATAATTTGCATTAAAATTTCTAACTCAATTTTAGTTCACAATTGATAGTTTATTGCAATGCTAACTTCAACTCTATTTGTGTTGACCTCCGTTGAATAATTAAATGCAAATGTATGTCGATTTAGTGTGTAAATCTTTGCTAATCAGCTTATAGTTTATCATAGTTATCCTAACCAACACAATGATTTGAATTGAACAATATCATTTTCAATGTTAATTCAAGTTTTTCTAACACAAATTTGCTTTGCAATATGTCTTTTTCATTTCCTCTTGTTTTCATTTGTGTTGCTGTATCCTCTCTTAATCATATGAATCACATAAACATTGTTAGATTTAGAAGACACTTAAATTTCAATATAAACCATTAATTTATTTGTAATGAATAAATGATACAGTGATTGTAATTTAAGAAATTAAAGGAAAAACACCATATTCCCTCCTACGAATATTGCTTTAGTCTTATTATCCCTTGACTTTTGTAGATTTTGTAAAACAAAGATGAATCGGTGGAAACAAGATAGAAAGATTATGAGTGAGCGAAAGATCGAGAAAATTAGAGAGAATAATAATAACTACTCTTATATATTTCTTTAGAATCAAAGGTACATATTTATACAAGTAGAAAGGAAGAAAAACAAGGAAAATACAAGTACAAATGCAAGACACAAGTTTATATGTAACATGCATGAGCTGGAGCGGTCAACAAGGCATAGGAGATCGTGAATGTCATAAATTGGCTTGACCAGGTCGGAGGTCGCTGGACGCAGGTCGTGGGACGCAGGACGCATGATGCAGGATAGAGCGGGACGCGACCTGAATGCAAAGATCGGGACGCGACCAAAGCGAAGGAGCGGGATGCGACTTGAACGCAAAGAGAAGCGAAGGAGCGGGATGCGGCCTAAACGAGACACGGTCTGAGCGGGACGCGACTTGAGAAAAGAGAGCGGGATGTAGAGAAGGGAGCGGGACACGGGTCATGAGGAGCGGTAGGTAAAGGCTCGCGTACGCGACCTTTCTTCTTAACATTTCCCTCAAGCTTAGGCGTTCAAAAGCAATATAAGCGAAGCCTCATTAAAACCTTTTTAGGAAAAACCCAATTGGGACAAAAATCCAACAAAGAAAAAAGTGTACAACAACTTATGAGCTCGGAGGACGATCGACTAAGCTTGAATGTGTTGGGATTGAAGATATCAACCATGCCGATCCGATAATGGAGATCTTTGCAAATTTTTTCATTTGTGGTTTTGGTGAAGACATTGGCCAAACTGATCTGAGCTTCTTATGTATATGAATTCAATGACGCCATCTTCGAACTTCTCTCGAACAAACTAACAGTCAACTTCAATATGTTTTGTTCGTTTGTATTAACACCGAGTTTCATATAGATCTCTTCCTTTATTTTCCCCTGAAGGAAAACATTTTTAACATCCATCTGCCACGAACTCCAATTAAGGTTATAGCAATAGAAAAGATAATGCAAACAAAATGAAGTTCAACAACAGGAGCAAAAGTCTCCGTATAATCTTCCCCATACTTCTAATTATACCCTTGCGCTATAAGGCAAGACTTGAAAGATTTTACCTCTTAAATTTGATTTGGTATACCTATTTGCTTCCAATGGACCTTTTTTCTTTAGGAAAAGGGATAAGATCCCATGTTTTATTCTTTACTAAGGCTACTAGCTCCTCAGCCATGGCTTCCTCCCATTCTGGCTTCCCTTCGGCTTCTCTATAGGTTTGTGGCTTGATATCCCCATCAATTTTACTAAGAAAAGCTTCAAAATCAGTAGAGATAAATGCGAAAAAGCAAAAGTTTTGAATAGGATGTTCGGTTGCCACGCCATTGAAATAGGGTGTTTGGTTGCCACGCCATTGAATAGGATTATGAATCCACTCCAAGATTGGTCGCCTTATTCTAGTGCTTCTCCGAGGAACTATCTCATTTAGAATCCTTCCTTCAACTTCATCGACGTCATGATCCTCATTTTGGTTATGATCAAGGCTTTGATCTTCATTCTCATGATTTGAGGCCCTAGTTTCCTCCTCATGATTTTGCTCAGAAGATATGATCTCATCTTCATTTTCTGATATTTCTTGATCATTTTGATCTTCATGACGTTCAGGTACACTTGGCAAAAGATATGTTTCATTGTTAGTTTTCAAAATTTAATTTACTAAGTTCTTAAGGGACAAACCTATATCATTTGGTTCTCAGATTCCTTTAATCTCTTCCCAACTGATTTTATCATGAAATCTCTTGTCTTTGAGAAACATAACATCTCGAGACACTATTACATGTTAAGATTTTGGATCGAAACACTTGTAGCCTTTTTTATTTACTGAGAATCCGATGAATATGGCTTTAGTGCTCCTTGGTTCCAACTTGTTTCGCAGTGAGTCAGGAACAAGAACGAAACAGATACAACCAAAAGTTCTAAAATACTCAAGATCAGTTTTTGTAGAGTTTAATACCAAGGTGATTTGTCATTTAGAACCTTTGTTGGAATTCTATTAATGATGTGACATGCGGTCGTGACTGCATCGGATCAAAACCTTTTAGGAACATCTCGATCGAACATGATAGTTCTCGAAACTTCCATTAGGTGCCTGTTCTTCCTCTCAGCCACTCCATTTTATTGCGAAGTATAGTGACACGAGGTTTGATGTGTAATGCCTTGTTCTACAAGGTACCTGCGAAGCTGAAGACTAGTATACTCTCTACCATTGTCAGCCCTTAGACATTTTATTTTAGCATCATATTGAGTTAAAACATGCTTAAGAAACTTCACAAATACATCATAAATGCTACTTTTAGATGAGAGAGTATAAAGCCATGTAAACTTTGATTTCTCATCGATGAAGGTTACAAAATATTTCTTTTGATCACGAGAAACACATGGAGATGTCCAAACATCTGAATGGATTAACTCAAAACATTTTTTTCTAAACTGAAACAGAGTTTAGAAAAACTTGTTTTACGTGTTTTCCTAAGATGCAAGCTTCATACATTTCATGTTTATCTTAAAGATCGGAAAAAATGATACTTAGAACTTTACTATGAGGGTGTCCAAGTCTCGCATGCCACTTAGAAACTTTATTAAAATTTGAGTTTGATAGAAATACAGACTTTAGATCACAGTACATAGACTCGAGAACATAAAGACCACTGAAGAGCTTTCCTTTGCCGATTACTTGTTTGCTTTCAATATCATGTATCCAAAAAGAGTTGGAATCAAAACAAATATGGAAATTAAGGTCTTTTGCAAGCTTTTGTAAAGAGATAAGATTATTAGAAAATTTTGGAACGAAGAGAGCCCTTCTATCATGACCGAGAAGCCTAAGCTTCCCTGTTCCTTTAGTTGGAACACTCTCCCCATTCGCAATAGAAATAGAGCCATAATGAGGTTCTATATCTTTAATCACATAATTTGTAGATCCAGAATCTATTATAATATGGTTTCGAAAAGCAGAGAAAGTAGAGATAATTTTACCTCCTTCTTCATCAGCTTTGTTTGTTTGATTCCCTGCTAGAATCATTTGGAAAAACCCCTTGAGGTCTGCCTTGGAGACAAAATCAGACTCAAAGGCCATATTAGCCTTACCCGGACCGTCACGGCTTCTGTTCTTCAAATTGGGATGAAGAATCCAACAATGATCCTTTGTATGACCTTTTTTTTTTGCAATACTTACAATAGAACTGCTTTTTGAAAGGCTTGATCGTAGTGGCTTGTCCCTAGGGGATTTTGGAGACATTAGCTTCCTTGGTAATTCCTTTAAAGAGATGGTTTCCCCTTTCCTCTCTTTTAATCATCATACAAACTCCTTTAAAAGAGGGAAACTCATTTTAGCGAAGTATGCCATGAATAAGGTCGTCCGAGCTGATGAATTCTCCTCTTAGTATAGGATTGTTAATAACTTGACTTAATGGTTATAGTGTAAAGGTAGTTCTATATTTTTTCCTTTCCTTATCAGAGGAGGGCCCCTTATGCCTTGGGGGCGGGGCCTCTTTTTAAAAAAAATAAAAAAGAAACAAAACTCCCTTTTTTTTGTTTTGAAAGTACACCTTACCCTATAGTGGAGTATCTTTTCCCTCCGGGAGCTAGTGCTTGCTATCTAAGAATTGCTCCATGGATATCATCGAAAATTTTTTATGCTTCTTGGGGCTTCTTTGGCGACTGTGAGATGGTTGATCTCTGTCAGGTCAAGATCGAGGCAAGATTACATCTTCTGGAAGAGGTGGGTAGAAGAAAGATCGTTGTATTTTTCATCGATAGAGAATAAAAGGCTAAAGACTTGATCCTGGTTTGCTCTTTAAGCTATTTCTACAGGATCGCAATAAGAGGCCTTAAAGTATCGAGTTTTGACCATAATTCCTTAAAATCAGCCAAAGCCCGGTTAAGGCTTTCCCTCTTGCCTTAGATTATTAAGGCCTTTCTTTACTTCATACACACGGCTAAGATTGGATTCATTGTCAAAAACTTGTTTTAGATTCGAAGGAATTTTGTAAAACAAGCAACGCAATGAGTTTATTTTGTTCTTATTTTTCTAATCCGGCATTTGAATTTATCGGTTTCACATCCGATCCTATCACGAAACCCCAAAGACCTCTCATGTTAAGATTCCCTTAGCAATCTTCGTCCAAATGGAATAATTGTTTCCATTGAATGAGATTGAGATACTTTTGGTCGAGTCCATGACAAAAGATCCGAGTAAACAAAGGGAAACAAAAAAAAAGAGATTAAAAAGGTTTGACCAAAAAACAACTTTTGAAAGAAAATATATTTCAAAACAAAATCGATAAAAAAAATTCTTAGACTCGATCACCGCTCTGATACCATGTAGATTTTGTAAAACAAAGATGAATCAACAGAAACAATATAGAAAGATTAAGAGCGAGCGAAAGATGGAGAGAATTATAATAACTATTCTCTTATATATTTCTTTAGAACCAAAGGTACATATTTATACATGTAGAGGGAGAAAAGCAAGAAAATACAAGTACAAATGCAAGACACGAGTTTAGATGTAAAATGCATGAGCTGGAGCGCTCAACGAGGCATAGAAGACCGCAGAGGTCATAAATTAGCTTGACCAGGTCGCAGGTCGCGGGATGCAAGACTTAGGATGCGGGATGCAGGATGTGGGACGCAGCAGAGAGCGGGACGTGACCTTAGCGCAGAGAGCGGGATGTGACCAGAGCGAAGGAGCGGGATGCGGTCTGAACGAGACGTGGCTTATAAACGAGAGCGGGACGTAGGTCATGAAGAGCGGGACGCAGCCTTTCTTCTTAACAACCTTGATCATCATCCGATTTCCCCCTCGATTTTAGTTCTCAACCGATTCCTCCCCCCCCCCCCCACCCACAAATCTCTCAAAACCCCTCTGTTAACTATCCATTAACAGATCCAATTTTGACCCGAATACGACCCAATTTTGACCTAATTTTGACATTATTTGATCTCGAATTTTGACTTGATTTTAACCAAAATTTTGACTTTATTTTGATCTAATTAAATTTTAAATGTTAAATTTTAGAAAATTAGATGTGAATTTAGGACACATATAAACAATAAATGTTAACTTTTTGGATAATTGCATCAAAATCAAGTTGATTATTCCATTTAATTGATTTCAAGTCAAAATTGAGTACGATTTTGTTAATTTATCAAAATCGGATCAAATCGAGCTAATTCTAAAATTTTGATGCAATTATTTCAAAAATTAACATTTATTGTTAATGGGGTTAATTATTTTTTTTTGTTAGTTCAAGACCCAATTAATCATAATTAACCCGATTTTTATATACAATTAATAAAACCATACTCAATTTCGATCTGATTTTGATACAATTAACAAAACATACTCGATTTGATCCGATTTTGATACAATTAACAAAATCGTACTCAATTTTGATTCGAAATCAATTAAATCAAATAATTAACTTCATTTTTTATGTAATTATCCAAAAATTTATCATTTATTGTTTATGTGTAGTAAATTCACATTTGATTTCCTAAAATTTACATTTAAAATTTAATTGGATCAAAATTAAGACACATTTCATGTTAAAATCAAGTCAAAATTCAGGTCAAATTCGAGTCAAAATTGGGTTAGTTAACGGACTGAATTTTAGGCAGATTTTCTATAGTTGAGAAAACTAATAGTCGATGGAGGATTCAGATGAGGGTCAAAGTCAAAGAGAAATATTCTGATTTCAATATTCTTGATGGTTGAATAGATTGTTTTTCCAAAATTAATCAATGTTGCAAAAAAATTAAATAAAAAATCATTTATTTTTCTTAGCTTTGATTTTCAACAAGTCTTATATGAAGTACTATTCTCTTTCCTTTTTTTCCTTCGTAATTAGTTATATTGATACATAATAATCTTTATGAATATCTCGAATGGTTTGACCAAAACCAAAAGGTGAGGTTAATTCATTAAAAATACGAGTTAAATCCTGTCTGGTGGAGTCGCAATTGCCCGCAAACGCGACGATTGTGTTTTCTGACGACTGCGACGACATTAAAATCGATTGACGGAGTTACAGTCTATCGCAAACGCGGCGAAACACATAATTTAAAATCAAGAATTATGTTGCGTTACGTTTGCGTTTCGTTGCGTTTTTTATAAAATTACAAAAATACCTTCAAATTTTGTTTATTATATAAAAACATTTATGCGTATTCAAATTTTGTTTCAATGATTTGTTATATTTGATATTTATCATAAATATATATATAAATATGTGTATGTATCATATATGGGTGTATGAAAATATTTGATTATGTTTTGATAAATTTATTTTAAGTTTCTATTATAATATATATTAATCGTAAATAAATATATATATATATTAACAATTGTCTATTTTGGTAATTTTACTCAAGACGCAATCGCAATAGTTTTCTGTCATTCGCTTCTAGTCGCAGTCGCCTGCAAACGTAGTGTTTCCACCATTCAGACAAAATGAAACAAAACGCCGCCAATCGCTGACAGAAACGCCGCGAAACGCAAACTCAAACGCAATATTTCCACTCATCAAGCCCCTTAAAAACTCGAAATAACTCTATTCAACGATTAGAGAATAACACGTAGGAAACCATAAATGCATTAGAAGACAAATTAATTTTTGGATTTTGAATGGGGATTGCCAATGATTTAATAAACACAAATTTGTCAAACTTTGCAAAATTTGATTGCCTTAAAATCACATTTTTTATAAATCATTAGATTCCATTTAAAACTTGCCAAATTATTAAATTAAGGGTTCATTGCAATTATATAATGACCGTTTCCTTTGTACGGCTTTAACTTTTTTTTTTCCTTCAATCAACGTTGATTAGTTGATTCGATGGCCCATGATTGGTTCATTTATGACATTTCAATAATTTTTTTATATAAAATGATAGACGATTTTTTTTTTGTTTTATGTAAATGTTAATGTTAAGATGTCGGACTAAGAGTTATTGCGGGTTGTCACTACCTTATAAACCACTATCAATGAACATGTGTAGTTTACTGCTACGATCTAGTGGGTAGTCTTCAATGGTATAATCCACTTTTCACATGTGTTTTGAAAACATGGTATTTTCATTTCGATTAGTATAAATTACTATTTCCAAACAAAATATTGACTTATATTATTTTGTAATAATAGATTTAAAAATGACATATAAATTTAAAAAATATTATGATGTTACTTCTGATTACTAATATATTTAGTTTTTTAATTTTTCATAGATTTTCTACCATGAGTAATTTTTAAAAAAATAAAAAACTAAAATGCATTTCATCGAATGTTTATTTTTTTTTGTAGATATTAAATATAAGATAAATTAATTAAATATTTTAATTATAGAAAAAATGAATATTAATTAGAGATATACGAGATTAAATCTAAATTATATGAAAAAATATTAATTAAAGAGGGTAAATAATATGATGGATATTAATTTTTTTTCATTGAAGGTGTAGTGACGTTTCAATTAAAAAATAAAACTAATATAAATATTACAAAAATTAAAAATAAGATGAATTTTATTAAATGGTTGTAATTGTATTTTTTTAATTTAAATTTTATTAAGATAAGTTAAAATTAAAACTAACACTACAAGAAAATTAAGATTTAAGGACTACACAATATGTCCCTAAACGTGTTTAGGGACGGTCAAGAGGCGTTCGCAAACGAGCGTCACAAAATGATATCCGTCCCTAATTCGTCCGTAAATAAGGACGGAAATTTCAGTCCGCAAACCGTTCGTAATTGCAGACCACCAAGCCGTTCGCAAATCGATTAGGAAAAGTAGAGAATTTTTTTAAAACAAAATTAGGGACGGGCGGCCTGTCCGCATTTGCGGACGCCTAAGTCTGTACGCAAATTTAGGGACGGAGACGGGCCGCCCGTCCCTAATTTTTAAAAAATAAAAAAAATGAAATTTAATTTAATTTAATTTAATTTTTCCTGTTTTTTAAATAACAATAATTAATTAGATTTGGGACGGTCATCGGAACTCAAAATCGTCGTTATCGGAATCATCGTTATCGGAATCGAAATCGTCGTTATCGGAACTTAGGACGGTCGCCGGAACTCGGGATGGGCGGTGGTACTCGGGACGATCATCGGAACTCGGGATGGACGCTGGAACTCGGGACAGCCTTCGAAACTTGGGATGGGCGGTGGAACTCGGGATAACCTCCACGGAAGAGAAAGGAATGGAGAGAAAGATTGAATGAAATGAACAATGGGGGTAAGATGAAATTTATAGATTTTTTATCGGGACGGTGGAGAAAAACCGTCTGTAAATCGTCCACAATTACGAACGGAAAGAAAACAACGGTCCGCAATTGGGGATAGAAAGAAAACGGACGTCTGCAATTGCGTACCGCCCGTGGCCGTCTGCAATTGCGGACCGCCCGTGGCCGTCCGCAAATTTACGGACGAACACCTCGACCGTCCGCAAATTTTGCGGACAGATAGCTTGGACGTCCGAAATTGCGAACCGCGTGGCCGTCCACAAATTTGCAGACCGCTCGGTCGTCCGCAAATTTACGGACCGCTTGGTCGTCCGTAAATATGCGGACCATCCGTCCCGAGCATTCTCTATCCGTGACCCGATATCGTCTGTGTGTCCCGAGCCTTCTCCGTCCGTGACCCGAGCGTTGGGATGGACAGACTGTGTCAGGTCACGAATGTAGAAGGCTCGGGATGGAGAGATGATATGCATGATTTGTGAATCTGTAATATGCATGATTTGTGAATCTATGATATGCGTGAAGAATCGAGAAAGTAAGAAACGTGGAATATCTATGATATTCAAGATCTATGATATACATGATTTGTGAAAGTAAGAAACGTGGAAAATCACATAAAATCGAATGGGAAAAGTAAGAAACGTGGAAAATCACATAAAATCGATCTGATTGATTTTCGATGATGTTTTCGCTGACGGGGCACTGCCCCGCACCCCGCAAGCGGTTTTTAAATCCCTAAGGCGGTATATATTGATTCTCGGTTAATCGAAATACAATACAAATATCTATCATCGCAAATAATGGGATCTAACAGCAATAGTCGAGCATCATTGAGAATAACCGATATCAATACCCGATATCAATGTTGCATGAAGACTGGTAGAGAATAATGTACTGGATCGATCTGCCATATGAGATTGCTACATAGATTGTTATATGATAGCAATTCTCATAATAATTATGATATATGTAATTCTATGACTTGAGATCGCCAGAGATCTTAACATAAGTAATTGCATGCTTTGACACTATCAAACGTCACTCGTAAATGGGTGGACAAACAAGATAGTGATTGGGTATTCAATTTATAGTATGTTGTTTGATCGAGATAAGGATGTTTCCCTCCTATATAACATGACTGATGTCACGAGCTCACATATTGAACTAGATGAGTATGATACGTTTCATAACTCATGTTCAATCTAGACATCAAGGACAAAGGGATTAATGTACATAAATCACGAGATTGGTAATGTCGAGTCATAATAAACAGTTTCATTGTATATTTTGAGTCTTTCACATTGCAATCAAGTATTCTTTAGTAAAATAGATAAGGAAATCGAGCCAAGGACATACAAAGAAGTGCAAGAAAGCTATGAATGCTGATAAGTCGTCCTAAAGCCATCCCTAAGAGGATATGTGGACGTCCCGGATTAGGGTCTGCGACCCAGGGACGTCCGTAAATTGCGGACGACACTCGATCCCCGTCCCTAATTTGGGACGCCCTCGGTGTCCGTCTCCAATCCGTCCGCAATTGCGGACCGCTTAGGAACTGCTTGTCCATCCGCAAATTTAGGGACGGATTAGGGACCAATATTTTTTCCCATCCTTATTCCGTCCCTATTTCGTCCGCAAATTTAGGGACGGACTAGCCAGTCCGCAAAATCCGTTTGTAATCTTCAAATTTCTAGTAGTGTAATTTTTAAGATACTAATTTCAAATAATACATATAACTAAAATCAATATTTTTAATAATTATTTTAATTGACATTTTTGTTTTCAATTATTTAATATTTTTTATTTATCTATATAATTACTAAAATATCATCACTACAAGAAAATCATGTTTTAGGGACTGAAAAATCAGTCCCTAATCCGTCCCTAAACAGGTTTAGGGACGGATTAGGGACGACCAGTGGTAGTGCCCAATCGCGCGACTCTAAATGCTATCCGTCCTTAATCCGTTCCTAATTAGGGACGGATTTTTCAGTCCCCAATTGGGGACGGGCAAGTGCTGTCTCTAAAATTTGGAGACGAATTCTGTTTTCCGTCTCCAAATTTAGCAGATATAATATTATTGACGCTATTCTCATCTTCCTTCTGATTTTATCAACGAATCCTTCGATTCCGATTCCAGCAAGGAGAACCAGATTCCTCCTTCCGTCTTTTCTTCGCTCAAATCTCCACTGTCCATCGTACAAGGTCATTTAGTTGCAAAAAGAATGAAACAAAGGAATCCGCGATATTGATAAAAAGAAGAAGAAGAAGAAGATTAAAATACCTTGTTACAATCAAGGCCAACAACGGAGGATTCGAGCTGGGGGAGCTTCTCGGTAGCAGCGGCCATGGATGAATAGGGATGAGAGCTTCGGATCCACAGAAAATCTAAGAGAGAGAGATTGAAAAAATGAAGCGGGATATATTTTACACTAAATTGGAGGCGGATTAGGAACGGCATATAAATTCCGTCCCCAATTTAGGGACGACATATAAATTTCGTCCCCAATTTCCGAAAAATCGTCCCGAAATCGATCCTAAAACGGTTTCTCGTGTCTCCAAATTTGGAGACGGATGACGTGTACGTCTCCAAATTTGGAGACGGATGACGTGTCCGTCTCCAAATTTGGAGACGGATGACGTGTCCATCTCCAAATTTGGAGACGGATGACGTGTCCGTCTCCAAATTTGGAGACACGAGAAACTTTCGTCTCCAATTTAGAGACGACTTACTTATCCGTCCCTAATTGGTCCGCAATTAGGGACGGATTAGGCACGACTCTTCTGTACCCAAATTTGGGGACGGATTCGGGACGGATTTCATTTTTCGTCCCTAATCCGTGTATAATCCGTTCCTAAATTTAGGGACGGAAATGTCGGTCCCCAAATTCAGTCCCTAATCTTGAATTTTCTAGTAGTGCATCTAAATCTAAATATTTTGTATTTCTTTAAATTAATATTTTTATTATTTCTTTAAACTCTAAATTATAATTCTTTTAAAATAAGTTATGAATGATAATTAATGTAGGAATAAAAAAGAATTGTTTAAAAAACTAACTTTGCTGACGTGGAAGGTCGGAAGATAGAATATCTAAAAAACCACGGATTATCCAACTTTATATATATATATAATATTTTTTTAAAGTAATTTATGAATGATAATTAATATAGGAATAAGAAAAAAACTTAAAAAACTTACCTTGCTAACATAGAACGTTCGGAAGAGATAATACCTGAAAAACCATTGTCAAACTTTATATATATATATATATATACTTTAACCATTAATTTATAATTCTTTTAAAGTAAATTATGAATGATAATCATTGTAGGAACAAGAAAAAAACTTACTTTGCAAACATGGAATGGTCGTAATTGATAATACGTGAAAAACCACTGACTATCCAACTTTATATATATATATATATACTTTAAACCCTAATATATAATTCTTTTAAAGTAATTTATAAATGATAATTAATATGTAGGAACAAGTAAAAAAATTATTAAAAAAAACTTACATTGCTGACGTGGAACATTCGGAAGAGATAATACCTAAAACGTTCGGACGAGACAATACCTAAAACCCACTGATTGTTCAACTTTATATATATACACACACTTTAAACCCTAATATATAATTCTTTAAAAATAATTTATGAATGACAATTAATATAAGAACAAAAAAATAAAAAAAATTTACCTTGACGTGAAAGATTCGAAAGATATAAAACCACCGATTATCCAACTTTATATATATACATATATATGGATTTAAATCAAATTAAAGTTAATTCAAGAAGTTAAATTTATTCTAAATTATATATATATATATCATATATATTTGTTAAAAAATCATATACATTTTAATTTTTTATAGATAGACGTGGACCAGATTATTAGTGAGTCGAGCCTCCCAAAATCCTCTTTTTTGTTGTTTTTGTCCCTTGTAACTTTTAATTGGTAACTCTTCCTAGATAATAGTTCCTTAATAATTTCCAATTAGTAATTACCAACATGATATATATTGTTGGGATTCATCCTTAATTGGAGAGTTATTTTTAAGAGATTTTAAAAGAAACGTAGAAGTTTAGAACGTTGCGGAGAATTATAGGGAATCGTTTAACTTTCCGGAGATTGTGGAGAGTTCTAGAGATTGTGGAGAGTTCTAGAGAATCAATCTCCATGGCTTCTATTCCTTCGGCTGTGGACCATTCATTTGGAGGTGGAGTATTATAAATAGGAAGAGTGACATTCATTTCTAATCATCCTAAAACGTAAGGAGAAAGAGATAAGCCACTTAGAGTGAAAAAACTTAACAGAGTCTCTTTGTGTTCATCTTAATATAATGAAGTGGAAAAGTTATGATATGAGAACAAACACATGTATCATTATACATTCGAATATATATGCTTACTAACACTTTAAATCTTATGGCTTAAGACTCTAAATAAAATCCAATATTATAGATTAATTTTGAAAACAAATTTTTAAAATTTTGAAAATTAAATTTGAAAAGAAAAATAGAAGCGATGTTTTGAAATGGAGGGAACGTAACGAGAGCAGTAAATGGCCTAAGACATGCAGCCTATGTGCCTTTAGGCCACATTTAATGAAAAAAATATCGCTTATACATACATACATATAACTATTCATGTATACAAGTATATATATATATATATTATATACAAATGTATATCATGAATGTATGAAGAAAAATTTAGCTTATCATTTTTTATTATGTTTATTTGTAACAAATTAATTGCAGATTATAACAAAAATAAATGCTGGGGCCACTCATTAATTCATATGTTTACCGAAAAATACAAATTAACAATTACTACTTTTCCATTACCAGGGCATGCGAAAGGAATTTTTGTAGCATATGTATGATTTATATTTGACCTTATTTTATTATCAAGTGCAAACCAAAAATCTCTATCTGTATATATATATATTACAAAGAAAAAATCCTGAAACGGTGAATATACAATATTTTAATAAACCATATTCTGAAAACTTGATTATAAAGTTTACAAATTGTACGAAATTGAATATGATTTAATATAACTAATAAATAAATGATACAAAATTTATCTCATACCATATTCAAATTCTCGTTTTATTTAAAATATTAACATTAATTAAAATGCAAACAAAAAAAAATCTCAGGTTTGCATTTATCATAAACACAATAAAAAAAACATTTCTAGCAAACCACAACATACAGGCAATTTATTGCATCGTACGAGCACAACTATTTTACAGATTTACGGTACTTAATTCAACTATAACATTTTAAATCAATCATAATTATAGTTCTTTTGGAACACAATTTTACATTGTATAGTGTTATTATTTGAACTTGTTTGGATTAAGGATATATTAACTAAAACTTAGCAAATATGATTATGTTGAATATATCATTTATAAAATTATAAAATCACAAAATCTCATTCTTTTCATAAAATGATATAATAAAATTATATCATTCATAAAACTATAAAATCATAAAATATCGTCATTTTGAATAATTAACGATCCAGTTATATTAATCGTTTCATGTTACTTCTAATATATATGTGAATAAAATTTTCACTTTATTAATTAACTAATAAAATATTCCAAAAAGTACATATAAGCGAATATATATGGTATTATAATACGAATAAACTTAAAACTGCGTATCCCACATATATGATATATTGGAAAATATAAGAATTTACTCCTATTATAAAAACAAATCTGAGATATATTACATACATATATATTATGTATATACATGGTATTGTGTTTTCTTATATAGGTAAAAAAATGGTTAGAAAAGCAAATTCGTTTTGGTTTCAAGATAAATGGAAATCTTATAATTCAGTCACGAAGCACACACTACTATCCATATATACTCATAAATACATGCATATAATCATATTCACATTTCCTTCCTTATTAAGCAGTTACGATTTTCATTGTAAACATTATCTTCTATATGTATTACCTTTTCAGTTATTCCGATATATTAGCCACGTATATACAAAAAAATAAAATAAAAAATATATTCGATTAGAAGAAGATATTAACTGTCATGAAAAAATGAATTAATATCAATTACTAAATACTTATAATCAAAATATTAGATATAATCAACAATTATACAACCACAAATTAGCTGAATAGTACGAATTTGTTAACACGGAACAATTTCTGGTTTAAGCTTTTAATAACCAATGCTACCAATTATGTTATATAATCCGCACAAAGAAAACAAACTGCCCTCAATTTTTTTAAATTTCCATATGTTTTTTCGAATTAATATTTTTCTCATCCTCTTAATTTATAGTGGATATTAATGTTTTATTCATATTTTCACGGTTAAAGATTTTTGTTTTGAGTTAAACAGTTTAATTTCTTATTTTTCCACATAATGAATACTTTTTTTCAATTAATTAGAATAAACATCAGAAATTTATGCATAACGAGAATGTATTGAATAAATACTTTTAAAACGATATTGAAATACATTTAATTTCGGTTGTAATAAGAAAAGGGGACAAAAAAGGATTAGAATAAATAAGTACGGTTTGGTCCCTCAGCCGTCATTCTTCGCACCGTCCGTCGATTCCTCCACAAGATTAAGAAAAAAAATATAAAATATAAAAATATTTATCTCCACAGATATATATAAATGAATATGTATAAAAATATATATATATATGCATGTGTATGTGTGTATAAGCGTGTAGGGCAATTAAGAGGGTCTCTCACACCATTAAATGAGATTGCACCCTCTCAATACTCTTTGCAATTACTCTCTTCTCTCTTCTTCTTCCTCCTCTTTTCGATTCACCTCTATCACTTGCACCTACCTCTTGCCATAAAACAGTACCTCAAAAACCGCTACTCAAAACTAGTAGCGGTTTTCCGGCTATCAAAGCCAAACCCACCTCGTATCCGATCTCTCTCTCTCTCTCTCTAGGGCTTCTCGGAGATCATTCATCGGCGTTTCATGTAGGTCTCTAAAACCTCATCATTCTTGTATTAATTATACGTTTGTGCTTTTTGTTTGTTTGATTCATCCCATTCGAAATTTTAATTCAATTTTTAGGTCAAATTGTTTACAAATTTTTTTCCGCCTCTATCGATTTATATAATTTTATCAAGGAATTCTTCTATTTTCTCTGAAAATTTTCTGTAATTTAGTTTAGTTTTTGGGTTATTTTATCAGTCATTTTTATTATTGTCATTGTATGCAGAGATAACCGACAATGAAGCAATAGAACAGAAATTGAAGACTAAAGGTTTCAGACAGGCAATCCAAAGGTGTATATATGTATATATATATTGCTTAACTCTTTTCGTATATTCTTTTATCATACGATTTGACATATATATATTTATATATACAACACTATATTGTAAGAAATTATACAGGGAAAAATTCGTATATACATGATACATAAGTATATATATATCACATAAGTTGTATAGTGTGTGTATATATATATCAACGATGATCTGTACATATTTTTTCCCCTTTCCTCCAGAATTTTAATAATGAACAGAAAACCATTTAATTTATGATATTTTATTAATCATATTGTATTGTACAGAATATCTAAAAGATGATTTAATATTATTTAAAAATAAAAATGAAGATAGAGTCAGCAAAACCTCTTACAGACATTTCCTTTGCTTTGAGAAGGATCCAAAACAACTCTTTTCGTCTTCTTTTTATCTTCCTCCTTGTTCTATTTTATAAAAAAAAAGATTGCAAATCATAGTTTCGTATATAAATTGTCTATAAACATATCTATACATATAATATTTTCATATTAGGTGTTAATTAGGGCTAAAAGTCTTCTATAGGGTTCTTGCATTTTTCTTCCTTGCGTAATTTTGGGGTGATTCTGAGTACTTGAAATTCAGTTTAATTATATTGGGTTTTGGTTCCTTGATTAATTATTGTGATGCGTTTTTTTTTTCTCGGTGGGTCCTTTGGATCCTTAATTAGTTTTCTTTAATTTTTTATGTTTATATTTTTTTTTCTGTGAATTTTGAGATCTTCAAGAAGAAGAAAACAAAGTGGTTGACTATGGAAAAAGCTTTTGTCATAATTTTGGTGCATGATTTTACTTCACAGTTCTTCTCGATTCTTGTACCCATGAACAAGAATCAGGAAATATAACCCCCTTTTTTTAAAAAAAAAACCCTAATTTTTATTTTATTTTTTCTCTTCCCCAGCTTGACTCTCACATTTCACAGAAGATCCAAAAAAAATGTTTCAGCCAAATATGTTTGCGGACATGAACAACGGAGACAACGAGAACAACAACAACGAAAACATGAATGAAGGTGTTCTTAGGGATGATGAATTGGACAGTGGAAACACTCAATCTGGAAGTGAAAATCAAGGAGGAGGTTCTGGTAATGATCAAGATCTTCGTTCCAACAATAAGAAGAAGAAACGATATCATCGTCATACTCAGCATCAGATCCAGGAATTGGAATCGTAATTATATACAAATATTCTGTTATATTCTCTATTTTCTTCTTCTTTTTCATTTCACCAAAGAACCCTATTCATCTTAATTGCTAATCTTCTAATTTTCTCTTTTTTCCTTTTTTTTTTGTACTAATGTTGTAATATATAGCTTCTTCAAAGAATGTCCTCACCCTGATGACAAGCAAAGGAAGCAATTGAGCCGAGATTTGAATTTGGAGCCTCTCCAGATCAAGTTTTGGTTCCAGAACAAACGCACCCAGATGAAGGTATACTTATATATATACTTATATATATATATATGCTTATGTGTTCATTTATGTAGTACATATGATTGAGTAGTCTATAAATTATGATGAATGAATTGTGTGTATATATACATATATATAAATGTATATGATGAATGAATTGTGTCTATATATACATATATATATGTATATATGTGTGTGTATATATATGTGTGTGTGCGCTTAATGTGTTCATTTATTTAGTATTTATATGAGTAATTAGTCTAGAGATTATGATGAATGGATTGTGTGTATATATACATATATATATATATGTATATGTGTGTGTGTGTGTGCGGTTGATGTGTTCATTTATTTAGTATTTATATGAGTAAGTAGTCTAGAGATTATGATGAATGGATTGTGTGTATATTTAGACATATACATATATGTTCATTACTTCCATGAATAAACAATCATAATAATCAATGAATATATCGATACTAATAATATGTGTTAAGGATTGTATTGTTGAAAGTTTTATAAGGTCATAAATACATCAATATTTCAAACTTAGGTAGTAGAGTTGAAATGAAGGTTTCATTTATGTATAACAATAATTCCAATTTTCTAATGCCAAAACATTATATTGATATCTATGTATTAGGTATAGTCATTGTGGATATTAAATTGCATTAACGCATTAAATTCGTTATATGTTTAATTACAAAGCTAAACTTTCCTCAATAGGAAATATATGATATTGATTGATTGTTAATGTATGAACAAAATTTATAGAATCATCATGAGCGCCATGAGAACACACAACTTCGGACAGAGAATGATAAGCTTCGTGCGGACAACATGAGGTATAGAGAAGCTCTTTCCAATGCCTCATGTCCTAATTGTGGAGGTTCCACCGCCATCGGAGAAATGTCCTTCGATGAACATCATCTCCGCCTCGAAAATGCCCGTTTAAGGGAAGAGGTACTTTTCTAATCACGAAAAAAAACATGTAAATATCATCGTTTGAATTAGATAGAATTACATCATCTCAATTTTGACAAAATTTGAACTATTTAAGGTTGAAACGCCTGTTTTAACTTTAAGATACATTGAAAATTACGTCAACTCAATTTCAACACAATATTAACAACAAATGTTGTGTTGAACTAACGTTAAAATTTCGAAAGCTGTTTAAATACCTAAACACTTTTTGTAACTTTACCGTGCATTGAAGATTTTGAAAATTTCGTAAATCAATTTTAACATAATATTGATGGAAAATGTTGCGTTGAACTAGCTTTAAAATTTTGAAAGCTATTTAAATGTCAAAATGACTGTTTTTAACTCTAAGATGGATTGAAAATTGCGTCAACTGAATTTCAACACAATATTAACAGAAAATGTTGCGTTAAAATTGGCGTTATAATTTTTAAAGATGTTTACATGCTGAAACACTTTTTTTAACTCTACCATGCATTGAAAATTGCATCAAACGCAAGTTCAACGCAAATATTGACGAAAAATGTTGCGTTGAACTATCGTTAAAATTTCGAAAGCTATTTAAATGCTGAAACACATTTTTCTTATAACTCTACGATACATTGAAAATGCGTAACCCTAAATAACATTTCTCTTGACCTTAAATAGCATGTTTAGGGTTACGCATTTATTTAGGGTTACGATAAAAATGCGTAACCCTAAATAAGTAGCATGTTTTCAACTGTTGCATCGAAAACAATTACTTGTTTGTTTACATTTATTCACATTTCAACTAGAATTCACCTCTCTGATCACATTCCAATCATGATATCATGTTTTGTATTCATGGCCAGATCGACCGTATCTCAGCCATTGCGGCCAAGTATGTTGGCAAGCCTGTTGCGAGCTATTCCCTTATGACCCCAACTGTTTCCCCGCGTCCATTGGAACTCAGTGTTGGAAGCTTAGGAGGGGACGCCTATGGAAACTCTGGGGATCTTCTGAGGTCCATTAATGCTTCTACAGAGGCTGATAAGCCACTTATAATTGAATTAGCTGTTGCTGCCATGGATGAACTCATGAGAAAGGCTCAAGTGGATGATCCGCTTTGGTTCACGGGACTTGATGGAACGTGTTTAATTCTGAACGAGGATGAATATGCACGGACGTTTCCTCATGGAATCGGCCCTAGACCTGTTGGATTTAGGTCTGAATCTTCAAGAGAAAGCGCGGTGGTGATCATGAATAACGTCAACATTGTTGAGATTCTTATGGATGTGGTAACTATTTGTAATCCCTCCTAGCTAACCCTAATTCTCAATCCATTTTCCATTTGTTTTTTTTGTCTATATACATGAAATGATCCATGTTTTTGAAGAATCAATGGTCAACGGTGTTCGCTGGGATGGTGTCAAGAGCCATGATTTTGGAAGTTATATCGACCGGAGTAGCAGGAAACTACAATGGATATCTGCAACTGGTAATTTGCTAAGATTTACACCATGAATTCGACTGATATATATACGAATGAATTCATGTTTTACTCGTACTGAATGTACTGTACGGGTGTGATGTAGATGAGTGCTGAATTCCATGTGCCATCGCCATTAGTACCAACTCGAGAAAGCTACTTCATTCGGTACTGTAAACAGCATGGAGATGGGACGTGGGCAGTTGTGGATGTTTCCTTGGATAGTCTCCGTCCGAGCCCTGGAATCAGATGCCGTAGACGACCCTCTGGATGTCTCATTGAAGAGTTGCCTAATGGATACTCTAAGGTACATTTGCTTCTAAATCTTCTTACATGAGTTGATTCAGTTTACGTCGTTTTCTAAACGATTTAGTTGGAAAATCTCAACTCAATTCGCATTTATTTAATTAAAATATCTTTTAAAATACATTAATCGTCGTACCAAATATAAAACATCTAAAATGGAAAAATATTACAAAGTGATCGTTTGAGAAATACCATCCGGAAAAAGGAAAAAACGGAATCTTTATCAAAATGCTAAATTAAATATAAAATTGTAGAATATCAAATAAAATTACAAATACGTAAACATACTATATTTGATCTTTCGTAATTTTGTTCGTAACATTATTTCCATCTTTTTTTAGTAATGTTTTATCTAGTACTACGTAACAAACGAAACAAATATATAGTAATAAAATAATAACCTATTATATTTTTCTCACGTGTAATACACGTGATTTCGTTTCTAACTCGCGAATTGGTTCATCTAAACTCTAATTATTTTCAGTTTAGTTCATCAACTTTTTTTATTAATTGAGTTGAAAAATACTCAGATCACCTTACAATCGGTAAGTCCGCACTTTCCCGTCCCTATTCCATCTGTAATCTATCCCCAAATTTAGAGACGGACTTATCAGTCCGCAAATTCCATTTGCAATCTTAGCATTTCTAGCAGTGGGTGTTAGAGCAAGCTTGTGCGAAGACAATTCATTTTAAATCTCTTTTCATGTTTTGGATTTAGAAGAAGAAGGAAATGTGTAATTGTGCAGGTTACATGGGTGGAACATGTGGAAGTAGATGACACTGGAGTTCACTGTTTGTACAAGCAACTTATCAGTACAAATCAGGGCTTTGGCGCTAAGCGTTGGGTGGCCACGCTAGATCGTCAGTGTGAGCGGCTTGCCAGCGTCATGGCCACAAATATTCCCACCGGAGACATTGGTGGTACTGATTGTAATCATAATTTGATATTTTTCATCAACTAAATCTCAAGAATCAATAACACTAATGAATGTGTAATATGTAGTGATAACAAACCAAGAAGGGAGGAGAAGCATGCTGAAACTTGCAGAACGTATGGTGATAAGCTTTTGTTCTGGAGTGAGTGCTTCTACTGCTCATACTTGGACAACATTGTCAGGAACAGGAGCTGATGATGTTAGAGTTATGACAAGGAAGAGTATTGATGATCCTGGCAGACCTCCTGGCATTGTTCTTAGTGCTGCAACTTCATTTTGGATCCCTGTTCCTCATAAGAGAGTCTTCGATTTCCTCAGGGATGAAAATTCGCGAAATGAGGTACTAAAAATGATTCTTGAATCTGAAAGTGGGATGGATATTCTCTTTAATGGCATGTTCTTGAATCTGCAGTGGGATATTCTCTCTAATGGAGGAGCAGTGCAAGAGATGACACATATTGCTAATGGCAGAGACACAGGAAACTGTGTTTCGCTTCTTCGGGTAAACGTGAGTACGTTTATGAATGATTTTCTTCTGTATATGAACTTCATTCGAACTGATATCGTATTCGTCATTTGTATAGAGTGCAAACTCGAGTCAAAGCAACATGCTGATTCTACAAGAGAGTTGCACCGATGCTACAGCCTCGTTCGTAATTTATGCTCCAGTTGACATTGTGGCAATGAACGTTGTACTGAATGGAGGTGACCCTGATTACGTGGCTCTTCTTCCTTCGGGTTTCGCCATCCTCCCAGACGGGACAGGCCAACCTGGTGCTGCTGCTGCTGCTGGTGCCAGTAATGGTGGAGCATTAGGTGAAGGAACAGCAGGAGCTGGAGGGTCTCTCTTGACCGTTGCCTTTCAGATTCTAGTCGATTCAGTTCCTACAGCTAAGCTGTCTCTTGGGTCTGTCGCAACTGTGAACAATCTGATTGCTTGTACCGTTGAAAGGATCAAAGCTGCATTGTCATGTGAGACTGCTTGAAACACCCTAAGATCTTTGAATTCATAGGTACTTTGGGATTGAAACTGGTCAGTACTATAGAGTCAAACAATGTTTGGTTTGTGTTCATAACTATTTTCGTCTTTTCACAGGAAATAATAGACATGAAAGTAGCAGAAGGAACCGCGAAACAGGCGTGAGGAGTCACAAGATACCCCATTACTTTGTTTAGTTTTGAACTCAAATCTAAACAGATGATGGGTTTCGAGGTTCGGGAATTGACTTTCACCGAAAGTTATTGATTTATAAAACAGAGAAAAAAGTTTTTAAGATTTGAAAATAAAAAGAAAAACATTTGTTATTACAGTAATCTTCATGAGACTGTCGGAACCTCACAGGATAAACTGTGTTTCTTTGGTTCTTTTAAGGGTTTTGTTAATTTTGGCGTTCTGGTTTCTCTGCATCTTCTGTTTTATCTCAGTGGTTATGTTATATTTTGCAGTCAAGTGGGAGTTTTTTGTTATAAAGCTCCGACCTTTAAGGGTCTTTGCAGGGCAAATTCATTATAGCCAAAGGAATGTGCAACAGCAAAACTTTACTCAATAAGAATCCAACAAAGAAGATAATCAGAAGAAATCGAAAACCGATTACTCTGGCAGTAGTTCTATGTGAACTGATACAAAGAAAAGAACGAGTAGAAGATTAGAAGTTACCGTCTGGTGCCTCAGGCGCGCTTTTTCCTGGCCAAAATAGCAGACCTCTTGCCAGTACCTCGAGTACTTTCCATGGAAGGTGAAAGTAGACCACGAAGAATGGCCAGAATGCCGAACCCCATGAAAGGTGCATACATCATTAGCAACTTGTCTGATGCCTTGCCTGAACCTAAAAGCTCTCCCAGTGTAGCAGCCTAAAGATTCATGAGAACTAATGAAAAAGAAGCGACTGATAGAGACACACGATTAAGCAGAATTCAGCCCAATGCATGAAGAGTAGAGATATGAACATTTGAAGATCTATTCTAAGTTTTACCATTGCCAGCAAAAGAAACATACTTCCAATCATCAACTAGCTTTCACAGATGATAAACGTTGAGAAGATAAAATCGAAATCTTCATCATGAACAGAAGAGAATGTGAATCTGGTGAACACATACAAATCCAAGAATCTATCAATGGAATAGGAAATGCTACGGATTATCACAGAACAATATCTGAATTAGAACGATTTTCGTATAAATGTATTCGGATTTTCGTAATTTTTTGTTTTCCTCGATGAACGGTGAAAGTTTTGACCGTTGCATGCACAGTTTGCAGATCAATACCAATCAATTCTTCCTGGAAAACTCAACAGAGCAATCAAACTTCAAGACAAATCAACGCATACCCAATAACCCAGAAAACACATTGTGAAAACGAAATCGAAATTTTCCGTACCATGGAAGCAACGATGGAAGCTCCGTACAACAAACAGGTGGTACCGAACCAGGTTTTGCCGGTGAGAATGGCGTAGATATTGGCGATCGAGAGAGGCCACAGGAAGAGGAGCTCGTGCCAGACAAGTCCGACAAGGAAATTTGGCTTCTCAACGAACAGGTAATCGCCGAACTCAGTGCTGTACCACTTCTTCAGATCGACGAGAACCTCCGGGTAGATATCACTAGGAAGTGAGGTTTGGCCGTCGATGAGCGGTGCAGATACAGCGATGACGGCGAAGAATAAGAAGAGAACGAAATCGATCAGCTTGCACAATGCCCCCATTGTTGCTTCTCCGATGGATTCCCTGCTTCTGAATCTGAATTCCAAGCAAATCGTTGACCGCGAAAGTGGAAGATGAAGTAGACAATTTATATATGTAATTAAACCGAACTTCTAAACCGGACACGATTTATCCGGTTCGACTCGTGGTACATTAGGATTATCCTTTCACTTTCAATTTCAACTTAGACGAGACCGGTGCCAGAGGAGAGAGGGCCCGGGGGTTGCCGGAAGGTGACAATCGTCAGCCCAAGGCTCATCGCTATAGCGATCGGATCGAGGATGTCGTTCAGGTTCCCGCCATTTAAAGTTTGAACTTGAAGTTTCCATTTTATTGTGAAATGTTTCTTCTTTCCAAATTTTTATAGCTTTTTTGGATCTGTCTGAGATTTGGCTTGTCGCAAGTGAAAGTGGCATGTGATTATGGATTTAGATTAGACCAGTGGGGTTCGAGTTATTTGGTGAAACCAAATTAGGGTTCTGATCGTGACTGAAATTGGAATAGTATAGGGTAGTGGAATCGTAGGTGATAGTTGGTGTGCATAGCCTAATCTTACTGGTTGATCCTTCAATAATACTACACGTATTTGATGTAATTGTTCATATGCACGCGTGCACCTGAGAATTCGCTTTTTCTGATGCAACTTACCCATGGACATATTATCATCTCACGTATATGTTTGGATACATGCGTGTTCATGTTTCTGTAGTAACATCAAAGTAGGATAGAGCTTCTGCTTGCAATTTTTTAGATTGAGCAATCTTTTGAATGCTTGTCTTGCAAATGATCGACCCTGGTGTAGTTTAAAATACAATTCGTAATTTTTGAAGGAAACCCATTTAAGACGGTGCCAGGACCTTTTAAGATTTTCTGGCGATGCATGCGTTCTAAGCCTGGGTATGCTAAATTCTGTACATTCTACCATCTCGTTGTGATAGTGAAACTGCTATTCTCTGTTAGATTTGTTGCATATCTTTTCTATTATATTGGCAATGAATCATTGTTAATCCTGTATCCACGGGCATAATGCTTCTGTCTATAAGATTGTATGACCATAATGATTATTTACTTTACTCGCCAAAACAGTTTCATCGTAGACTTTCTAGGTGTATGTCTTTTCATATAAACAAATACAGACCTTGCAGAGTTACTGCATAGGTAGCTGAAGAGGTGTAATTTCCTACGGAGACTCATTTAAAAAATGCATCTTATTTTGTAGATGTCAGAAACTTGCCGGATAGATAACCTGCAGTTGTCGACGGTTGTAGGTGTCAGAACACACACAATAACGCAGAAATGGTGCTGTAACAGACAGCTTTTTCTGTGTACGTCATATTGATTAAATAGATAGTCATAAGAAAACAAATGATATGGAAACTAATTAAATCCTATGATTAGGGAACTAAATCACAGTCACAAAATCGGCCCACCCTAATTAGCTAGTGCCTAAGGAAAGTAAATCGCTAGAATCAGGGCACAAGGTTTATTTCTACAATCTCCTCCCAAGCCTTGTGTCCACCGTTGATGTCGATGAGACCAATTTTCCCGCATAGCTCTTGAAACTTGGATTTTCCAGGCGCCTTCGTCCAAATGTCGCTCAGTTGATCTTCACTTCTGATGAACTCCACTTCAATCAGGCCTCCCTCTGCAGCCTCCCGGACGAAGTGATATTTTACTCGAATATGCTTACTTTGCCCGTAGAGAACTGGGTTCTTGATCAAAGCAATGACGGACTTATTGTCCACCCTCAACATCGGCGTTCTCGATGTTGTTCCCTATACCTCTGCCAGTACACGAGCGAGCCACAATGCTTGACTAGCAGCATTGGCAGCTGCTATATACTCCGCCTCACAGCTGGACTGAGCCATCACCTTCTGCTTCATGGATTTCCAGGTGATCGGACTGCCGTTGAGGAAGAAGATCACGCCGGTAGTGCTCTTGCTTGTATCCACATCTCCGGCGTAATCACTGTCGCTGAAACCTGTCAAACAAGGCTCCTCCTTCTCCCTCCTGCTGAATCAAAGCCCCCAATATTGAGTCCTTGCGCATGATGCGCCTGACAGCGGCGAGGTGATCCTCGCGTGGGTCGTCAGAAATCTGCTCACATGCCCAACCGCAAATGCTAAATCCGGGCGGGTGTTGACCAGATACCTCAGGCTCCCTACTATGCTCCTGTATGTCGTCGCATCGATTGACGGCTCGGTGTTGAGCTTGATCAACTTCAAGCGCGGTTCCATGGGCATGTGACAAGGGTTGCAATCTACCATGCCGCTCTTCTCCAGGTTCTTGCTGGCGTATGCTCCCTAGCTCATTGAGATCCCCCTCAGACATACTTCAATGCCGAGGGAGTAGTGAACCAGACCGAGGTCACTCATTTTGAACGCGACTGCCATCTGCTTCTTGAATGACTTGATGTCGTTGTTGTTCGAGCCAATGATCACAATGGGCACGTGGCAGGGGTTGCGATCTACCATGCCGCTCTTCTCCAGGATCTTGCTGGCGTAGGCTCCGTGGCTCACTACGATCCCCCTCGGACCCTGCTTCACTTCAATGCCGAGGTAGTAGTGAAACAGACTGAGGTCACTCATCTTGAACGCGGTTGCCATCTTCTTCTTGAATGATTTGATGTCATTGTTGTTTGAGCCAATGATCACAAGGTCGTCGACATAGACCCCTATCACTAGTTGCTTGTCGTCGTTCTGCCTTATGTAGATGGCGTGTTCCGATGGGCTCCTCCTAAAACAAAGTGTTGTCTAGTTTCGTGTTCCAGGCGCGCAGTGCTTGATGCAGCCCGCACAAAGCCTTCCTCGGCTTGAGCACCTTGTGCTCCTTGTTGGCGACCAAGAACCTGGTCGGCTGCTTGACACCTCCCACCCTTCGTGTACCGCGAGAACGGTGAGAAGGCGCACCGAGTCCAGTCGTGCCACCGCCGCGAATACTTCGTTGTAGTCGATGTCGTGCTGCTGCACGTAGCCCTTCACCACGAGTCGCGCCTTGTGCTTAGACACCGCCCCGTTCTCGTCCCTTTTTACCTTGAATACCCACTTCAAGCCAATCACCCTACGCCCGGGCGGGAGATCGGTGAGGGACCATTCTGATTGTCCTCGACCGACTCCATCTCCTCCATCATCGCTTTCCTCTACTTGGGGCTGTGCTCCGCTTCAGCGAACGATGCAGGCTCGTCGGAGCTCATGGCGTAGAGCTCCTCCATAACCAACACTCGTGGCACGAAGCCACGCGGCGAGGCTGACCCGAGGATGTTGTCCATCTTTCGGAATCGGAGAGGCTCGTCGTCTTCGTGGTAGGCGTTTAGGTGCTCGTTGTTCTCACTCGGTGGTGAGGCGAACTCCACATCGCCGTGTCCTGCAGATGCCGCACCTCTGCGAGCATAAGGTGATGCCGGCAGCGTCACTTCATTCCTTTTCAGCCGCAGCTCCAGGTACCTTGGTCATGGTGGGTCCCTAGTCGGCAATTGGGTATTCCACCGTGAATACATCGTCGTCGCTAATTGGCTCATCTTCAGCTTCGCCCGAGCCCCAGTCCCACTGAGCTTCCTCGTCGAACACCACGTCGCATGTGATGTGCACACGCTTCGTGATAGGGTCGTATGCACGGTATGCCTTGGAGCCTCGCTCGTAACCGATGATCATCATCTTACAGCCATGATCCTCGAGCTTCTTCAAGTTTGGAGCTGTGTTCTGGACGAAAACGATGCTACCAAACGTTCTCAGGTGGTGCACTGCCGGCTTCTTCTCGAGCCATGCCTCGAACGGTGTTATACTGTTCACACTCTTTGTTGGATAGTGGTTGAGGATATACACCGCTGTGTTCACGGCCTCGCCCCAGAACCACCCTTGCAGCCCTCTCGCCTTTAGCATGCTCCTCATCGTTGACACCATCGTCCCGTTCCGCCGCTCGACCACGTCGTTTTGTTGCGGACCGTACGGCGCGATATACTGGCGTAGTATCCCTTCTCCCGCACAGTACTCCGCGAACTCGATTGAGGTGAATTCACCACCACAATCGGTGTGGAGTCCTTCCAACTTCAGCCCGGATTTTGCCTCTGCCCGAGTTTGGAGCTCTTTGATTGCAGCGGCAGCACGATCCTTCGAAGGAATTGCTGCTACCCACATGAATCGGCTGAAATCGTCGACGAGCAATAAGAAATACTTGTTGTCGCTTGGGGTTGCTTGTGTGATCAGCCCGCACAGATCGCCGTGCACAAGCTCCAGTTGCCTCTTTGCGTGGTGTTCTGCCATCATCGGAAATGGGCGCGTCTCTGCTTGCCCGTCAGACAAGCCTCACAAAGCTGATCCATCTTCCCGAGCTCCGATAGGCTGCGCACCAGCTCCTCCCGAGCCAGTTTCCGGAGCACCGCCATGTTGACATGGCTGAAACGCTCGTGCTAACGCGATGCCATCCCGTAGCCGTTCACACGCACCGCCAAGCACATCGGTGTTGCTATATTTATATGAAGCAGGTACAGGCGATTTGCCTCCTGCATCACCCTTTCCAGCAATTGTCCACCGGGCTCCCGAATCCGCATCATGCCGGCGTCGATCTCAATTGTGAAGCGGACCTCGTCGAGTTGGCCTAGACTCACAATGTTCATCGTCAGCCGGGGAATAAAGTAGACACCGACAAATGACCGGAGCTCTCCGTTCTTGCACTTGAAGACGACGGTGCCCCGCCCCTCGATCCGTGTCGCCGAGGCGCACGGTTCCGCGCACCTCTGGATCTAGTTTTGAGAAGGCAGTTCTGGATCCGGTCATGTGATTGGTTGCCCCGGAATCCAGAACCCACGCCTCGGCCTCCCTCTCCTCATCTTTTCCGAGCTGCACAAATACCTTCTCTTCGTGGATCTCGATCTCAGCCAAGGACGACGCCCGCCCGGATCGTTCACTAGCATGCTGGTGTGATGCTTCTTCTGGCAATGGATCTGCCCGATTGAGTAGTGCGATGGGGGAGCACTTTGCCAGGCAGAGAGTAGCCTCCTCATCTTGGAGCGTATGGGCCTGGTCCCTCTTCGGTTTCGATCGGCACTCTCGGGCCCAATGATCCAAAGTGTGGCATTCGTCAGTGGGCTTAGGTGCGTTTGTCTATCTCCCGAACGACCCGCTAGCACGCCCTGGGCCGTGCCCACGTCTGCTGCCTCCTCCCTTGTGGGCGCCACTGCCTCCTTTCTCCGTGTCACGCTTCTTCCGCCGCGCGTCCCACTCCTCCTCTGTGAGGTACAACTTCCCGTCATGCTGCAAGGATGCCGGCGGTTCATTGAGCTCTTGTTTCGCCTCCTATAGTTGCCCGGTGAGATCTGCGACGGTCATGGTGGACGAATTGAGCAGTGTCTTGATTGCTATCTCAATTTGCTTGAACCGGGGGGGAAGACTTTGCAGCGCGAACTCTTCCACGGTCTCGCCGTTGTTGAACGTGGCAAGGTTGAATCTCTTGTGCAGTTGTTGCGCTGTTGATTTCTTCACACGATCATCACCGATTCGAATGGTGGCTATCACATCCCAAGCTTCCTTAGCCGTCTCCTTGGAACCGATGGTCGACACCATCTCGGGCGGCACCGCGTTTATCAACGCGTCGAGTGTCATCATCTCCTCCTGCTCGTCGACAGTACCTTTGTCGATAGCTTTCCACAGTGTTCGAGCCCTCAACTTGACCTTCATCATGAGCGCCCATTCAGAGTAATTGGTCTTGGTGAGGACGGGGTAGTGGCTCCCGGTTCCCACCTCACGAATCACTCGCTAGACTTGTCGTCCCCCATGGTCCTTGGAAGAACGTGCTCTGATACCACTTGTCAGAAACTTGCCGGATAGACAACCTGCAATTGTCGACGGCTGTAGGTCAGAACACACTTACAAAAACGCAGAAATGGTGCTGTAACAGACAGCTTTTTCTGTGTACTTCCTATTGATTAAATAGATAGTCATAAGCAAACAAATGATATGGAAGTCCGACCACAACGACCGAATTTATTATCTTCATGCATAAGGATACTAGATTACCTAGTATAAAAGATTGAAAAACCATCACAAACCTCCCTTTTTTCTTTTCTATTTCAATTTATGGATTATTATAAAAGTCCTATGATTAGGGAACTAAATCACAGCCACAAAATCAGCCCACCCTAATTAGCTAGTGCCTAAGGAAAGTAAATGGTTAGAATCGGGGCACAAGGTATATTCACCATTCACATATTTGGACTTGGAATCACCAAAGAGAGAAGTCAAACTCGAGTAAAGATAAAGTTCTCTCCCATTTCATCTTTTGAACTTTTCACGTATAACTCGTTGAGTTTTGATTTTGCATTTCCCTTCAACATGTAGCTGCAGCAATGTTTTTATCCCATGAAAAAAGCAATACCCAGTTATCTTTGAAGATGGCAGCAATAGATGTTATTGCATTGTAGAATCTATAAGAGGAATGTATCAGAAAACATTTACATTTATCGAAGAAACTGAAGTTTGGCCCCTCTATTATATAGTTCTTCTGTCAACTTTTGCTTTTACAAAATCTTATGATAAAAGTATTTACCTCCCTAAGTATCCAATATATTCATAGTCCAACATCTGTGTATATGAGGTAGTTAGAAGGGATTTGAACAAATGGTTGAATTCTTGTACGTCTAGGGAGTTTCTGAAGTTCTTGAATGAAATTGCTCATCTGAACTTTGGCTAGCTTTCAGTTTCTTGCTACTCTTCTGCCTAAGTATCTCCTTGATATCTGCCTCCCTCTTGTCCACAATCTTCATCAAATCCTTGAAGCTCGTTGCTCGCAATCCTCTCCTTGATCGAGAGGGTTCAGTCTCCTCTCCAACCCTTTCAACGTCTCCACCTTCTGGCCTTAACCGTCTGTACTGACAGAAAATTTTACAGAAGAAAACAGTGAGCGCGAGTAAACAAGCAATGCCGCAGATGAGGAAGAGTCCCCAGAAACTTTTCAGAGAAAGCTGAGTATCCTCAGCATCTGAGATCTGCATGGAGCATTCGTGCGTGTAAGTAAGCCATTTGTTGTGGATTTTCTGAAGTTCCCCTTCCTCAGATAGCTGCAGGATTGCTGTTGACATGTCCACAACTAGAGGAGAATCTCTCTGGAAAGCCTGCAACGACAGAATGGGATTTTAGGTGTTGTCAGAGAGAACAAAACATTTTGAGGTAGAAAGAAAAACTTACGAATCCCCATCCGGTGCGAGTGAATTCTTGTCCAACTGTGCGGAACTCGCAGTTGGCGTTTGACAGGAAGAGCTCGATGTACGGAAGCTCATCGACAATGGCAGCCACACCTCCACCTCTGGGACCACGTTGAAGAGCAGAGAGGTACTCTTGTTCGTCTCTCAGTGAGACCAGCCTCGAAGGTGCTATGTTAAGTTCGTTGATAAGGTACTTCCATGCGAACGAACCATCTTGAACGCCGATGGGTTCGTTGTTGGTAATCAGGGTGTCTATTCCTTCGATTCGGGATGTCAGCTGTTGCACGGTTAGGATGGAAGTGAGACTGGCCGTGTAGCTCGAGTTGATGATCAGAACTACAAATAGCCATATGAGTAGCACCAACCTCCCTGACGTGCTCACGGTGTTCTCTCCTGATGATCAAGAAAGAAGAACGATGAGGACTTTGAGCTGAGTGATGAATCCGCCACACAGGTATGTTTCCAATACAAGTTCTAAAGATAGTAGTCGTAGATCATCTCATGAAGAGAAGTAAGGTAAAGACTGATAGATTCTTGGTAGAGAAAACGTACTGTGGGAGAAAAACATCGTCGAGAAGCTAAACCTGCAACGATATAAGAAAAAAAGAAACGGGTTAATGTCGAAAAATGGATTTTGTGATTTCTGATCCATTCATCTGATCATTTGTTTCTTCGTTCTGATCTTGATAAACATGCAGGGATGAACTCTGGAACCACCACCAGGTTTTCAGAAGATCAAGAACTTGGAACTAACCAGAAGATGGTGATGAGTTGTCGCCTGGGAGGACCACGGAATTCTTCATTGAAGCGGTGCTCGAGAACCCAAACGATGGCTCCGACAAATATAAAGAAGGCGCCAGTGACAATCCACATCTCTAAAGTGAATGGCTTGAGGAATGACCATGGACTAGACTTAGCCGCCTTCACTGGAGCCACCACCACCAGCCCTGATTCCATAAACGGCTGCGTGAAATCTACGACCTTTGTTCTGTTTGTAACAATGGTTATGTCCCCAACCGCTACATCAAATTTCTGGAAACAGAACAAGAAAATCGAAGATGCTTAGAATGTTGGCACTACAGAGAAATCCTCATGTAAAAGAAGAAACTGCGGTTAATGGACTCACATTTCCAGCAACCCCGAAGACGAGATCATCATATGACGGGTTTCTCTGCCCGTCTCCATATGGAATATAAATATGAGGGACAGGATAAGGCAGCAATGCAATGGCCGCTTCGAAAACGTCAATGCAATAGCCTCTAACACCAGGTGGGTTCTTGTCCTTAGATACATAGGCTTTGTAACTCACACGGTTAGGAACCACAATTCTCAATGGCTTTCCGTTGTTTGGGAATACCCATCCTCGAGGAGCATGTGTTACTTCACCTGGCCATATGATATCGTAAAGGCGTTTATTGGTCACATAAGTGTTTGGAGGCTTAGAGTATAACTTCTCTGGAGGCTCCACGGACAAACCCGAATGATTCGACCAGTACCCGACTCTACGTGGACCCGTCCCTTCTATGTTTAAGATGTCATACGCTGGTTGAATCCGGTATTTGTCTGAATTAAACTGGATTTTCCCAGTTAGACCTGTGAAATTCATCCCAAGAATGATCTGCAGAAACTTATCTCCTTCATTGAATACACTTAATGTCGATAATCTAAGAGTGCTACCGTTTGTTTGATGCAGATCTGGATCACTGGAGAAACTCACCGAGTTTCCTCGGCTGAAGAAAACCTCGAGAGCACGAGCAACCAACCAGACGGAATCATATGCATACAACGCATAAGAGTTAAAGCCAGCAGCATCTGAACTCTCCTTAGGTCTAAGGTTCCTCCATTTTTGCTTAAACCCTAATTTCATCTCAGTCTCTGGTGTGTAGTGTCGAAAAGCAACAACTCCCTGTAAGAAGTCCATTATGTCAGGATCAACTGGTTCCATAGAATCCAAAACTGTCGGAAGCCAATCCGTAGTAATCCAGACATAGCCACTGCCCATCATTCCAAGAGATTTGGCAGTAGAAAATACGTCAAGTCCTGAATCAGGGTTCACATGGACGACATAGACACGAGATTCCATTAGATTGACAGATACCAACAAGTCATTGATGCTACTTCTATTCGCTCCGGGAGTAAATGCAGCCTTATACAATATCTTGGCTCGTTTCTTCGCCAAGGCATCGCCAAGTTCAGATATTCCATTCCTACCATATTCATCGTCAACGAAAATCGCAATAATTTCCCTCCATTCAAAGTTCGATACAAAATCTGCGATTGCGTTCATCTGAAAGTAATCGCTCTGCGTTGTGCAAAGGAAATATGGGTATTGGAGGGAGGAGAGAGTTGGATCTGTTGCTCCAAATGACAAGAGAGGTACTTGGAGCTCCTTAGAAACATGGGAGATAATGTGAGCAATTCCAGAAGATTGTGGTCCAATGGCTGCCACCACCTTGGTTTCCATCAGCTGCAATGCTACACCATAACAAACATTTTATCATCATCATCATCTCCTTCAAATCACCAAACCTATTGATTCAAATCAGTTGCAGATAACTAAGCTGGGTTCCGTTTCCAGAAAGTTCAACCAGAAGAAATGTACCTACCTCCCATGGTGCCAATAAATCCGCTGCAATTTGTGTCGTGGAAGACAAGATTGAGCTTGGTACCTCGGAGAACTGTCTGATCAGCATTAACATCATCCATGGCCACCTTAAACGCAGCTTTAGCTGCTCTTCCAATGAATGAATTGTACGTAAAGAGGATTCCAACATTCACAACGCTCGGCCGCCGTGACAATGGCGGCGGCGGCGGAGAGGAAGTGTTTCTTGGACTTCCTCTTCCAGCACCTTCCGTTGGTAAAACCCACGACATTAAAACATATAATACCATTATTATGACTACTTTCACCGTCCAATAACCTCTAATCATCACGAAAAATCCCATCTTTATTGGATTTTCGACCAAAAGAAGTGATTTTTCCCCGGCTTAAGTAGCCATTTGATGATTCAGAGTCAAGAATCACCTGCGAATAACAAAGCCCGGCATGAAGGAAAACATCAATACCAATGAAAATAGCAGAATACAAGCAAAAAGACAAAAGGGTTCTGAGATTTTTCTACAGATCGAAGAGAAGGCATACTGAGCAGGAAATCGAGAGAGAGATTTTCTCAATCTGACAATGGACAAAGGTTAAAGCTGTTCATGTTTACATACAAACACAGATATAAGTGTGTGTATATATCGTATTACCCTTTGGATTCTGTACAGATTGGTGCCCGCATGTGAAACTGTACTAAAAAAGGCACCATCTCCATCATAGTTCACAAAAACCACAAGAAATAAAAGGGAAAATATTAACTGGGAAAATATCCCTAATTAACAAATCTGTGAACAAGATTCATGATGATATAACACTACCATATTAAATATTATTGGAAAAAAATGGATCAGTTAATTAAATAATTAATATAAATGGTCAGACAAACAAGATTCTGACAATGAACTAATAGATAAAGCTCAAGTTGGATAAAAGCAGTTCAAGTCATCCTCAGAAATGACTAAGAATTGAAACACACACTCGCACATTGTTCAATTTACCTATACATATACATATATACAATTTACAATTCATATATTTTATAAAAGATTGGGATATATATTCTTTTATACTTCTCTCTCTGAGATGAAGCACAAAGAAAAAAGAAAACGAACTAAAGTAAAATATTCTCACGTGGATATATAGAATAGATATAAATATATACATACGAATGAATAACATATATATATATATATATATATATATTATCACATTCATATAAATGTATGAAGTACAAAAAAGAAAGATTAAAAAAAAGGGTCTCTCTTTTTCTCATTTTTCTTTTGAATTATGAGCAAAATAAACAACCTTGTCATATATGAAGAGCAGCGTTTTCAGATTTCCATAAGGAGTAAGAAATGGAAACACTTGAAGAAGCCCTAAGAACAGAGACATAAAGAAGAAGAAGAAGCAGAAAATAGTTTGAAGGCTCAAGAAAGGAATTATATTCTCTCTTTTTCTTTTCTTTTCTATTTTTTTTTTTTGGTTATTCATTTTTGCATATGGCCAGAGTTATTTGTCGTTTGCTTTCCACTGCCATTTTTGCATATGGCAAGTAGTCATTTGAGCAGTAACCATGGTGGGGCATCCATGCTTTTCTTGTGGACATATACTAATAATTAATCTCTCTCTCTCCTGTATTTTTTTCTTGATATATATATATAAATTGTATTTTATAAAAAAAAATAATGATTTTTACAATTCATTACCTCTTCTCTCGTTCGCAGACTAGTAAAATGTGAATAGCATGACGAAGATTCGAATTTGGGAGAAAAACATTTTTTTGTATCCCCCAATCGTTAATTCAACTAATCTATTATCTTAATATTTTTTATTCACATTGCCAAATGATCAAATTTTGTACATAATCTCTACATAATTTAGGGCTATTTTTTATATAAAATTTGCGGCGAGATTATTGTTGAGATATATCGTTTAATCCAATTGATGATTGCATAAGGTTCTTTAGATGCATTATTATAAATTATAATGAGTATTCTAATATTCTATGTATCAATTGAAATATTTAAAATGTAGTGATGGAAAAATGTTATATTCTTTGAATAATTTAATGCTGATTTAGTTCTTAGTCACTCTAGAATCAAATGAAATATTTTTAAAAAATGGGAATATTTAAAATGTAAGGTAGAATAATATTATATTGTTTGAATAATTAATTGATGACAAGAAGAGAGAGTGTGATTAGTGGGAAACATGTTTAGCGTCAGCTAATGTACTCGTACGAAGCTGCCTTTGTTTGTCAAAGAATATGGTTCTTCTCATGTCATGTCATGTAACCATTTTTAAATTAATAACATAATTTTCCTCCGTAAAATATTCCATTGAATGATTGTTCGAAAAAAAGAACAAAAGTGTCTGAAACACATGTCTTTAGATTTTTTTAAAAGAAAATAACCAATAAAAACAATTGAAATTTTTAAAAAATAATTAATGAGATATTTGATATTTTAGTAATTAGTTTATTTTCATTTAAAAAGATTGTTTTCATACGAATACAAATAAATTTAGATCTAATTGAATATTAAAAATTAATTATTTTAGACTGCATATATGAATCATTAATTGATTTATAACATAACACGTCTCATCATACTAATGATCAATGTATACAAATCATAATTGAGGATCTCACATTAAAATAATTATGAATTTGACTCTAATATTGTATTAATAAGTTTGTATCTAATTTAATCTATAGAGTTTAGAGTTCTTCTAAACCACGTATATCTTCATTTAGATGATGTGCATTACAATACAGTTTAACATTAAAATATTCAAATTATAATTCATAATATTTTAAACCATATATATGAATCAATTAGTATATAATTAGTATGAAATAATACAATATAACATTATAATATTATTCGGTAATGTTAGTATCTTTATCTAAGTTTGAATTCAATACATTGTTAACTACATAAAACTATGAATATATACTATCAAATATGATATTCGGTCTAATTTAAGTAAAAAGTTAATGTAAAAGTTCAGAATTAGAGGATACAATATATATTAATTCATGATTGATATCATATTATATAAGATAAATACAACATAACAAATAGTAAACATCTCATTATGTCTTCCATACAAGACTATTATTTATTTGTCTGGTAAGTTGAAGCCATCGGTCCCACGAGTGGTGCAAATTATATGTAACGTGCAATAAACAAAGATTCCATTGGTATTGTACAATTTCTACATTCAATAGGAAAAAATAAATATAAGCCTATATTTAAGATTATATTCAATAAAATAAAAATAAAAAACCCCAAGTCTAATAAGCCATAGAAAATTTTTGTTTTTTCTTTAAAAACCATCGTAGACTTGTTTTAACTTCTTTTTTCTCGGACAGAAAGGTGATGTTATATCAGTGTAGTAATGCATTCTCATTTTCAATACTACTTCACAATTTGTTGGGAAATTCTATAGTGCTTTACACCAAATTGTAAAAAAATTCGATAATTCTATATGCGGAATTAATTATCGACATTCTAATAGGAAATTAAATCAACCAAATAATAATTAAATCACTTACTTGAATTTTTCATGATTTGTGTATTTGTTTGTTTTGTGATTATTGTTGTTACGGTGAAAATGAATTCAAAGGGTATTAAGACATTTTTTGTAATAATGAAAAGACATGTCCTAAAAGACATGTCTTTGCTACATACCCTTTAAATTCTCATTAATTATAATAAATCCTCAATTTGTAATTAATCACAAAACCATCATTAGATTTCTATAATTGCAGAATGCACTGAGGGATTTTCACCCGATAATTGTCTCTTCAATACGACACTAATCATCACCGTGTGTACCTCAATAACAATTATCTAATACTTATATTTATATGAATCAACGTTAGAATAAAATTTCTAGCATTCTCCCACTTGATTCATATATGACAAGTATATAAAATCGTTGAGCTCACTTAAATGATCTTATATACGAGTCACAATTTTATAAGAATTAATTGATCGAATCATGACGGTCACGGGCCTGGCAAAACGTCTTGATTCCTTCCATGTATCACAAATCAATATAATTCAAACAACTGTAATTTGATAATATAGATATCCAAAATTATCTTATCCAACAATGTCTTTAAACAAAGACTAAATATCTATAATCATAACAAATATGCATAACTGAAATATGATTCATAGATAAGCAAAATCAAAACTTATATTGATATCTGGAGTTCAAATAAACTTCAATGTGCAAGACTTATATTCATACATGTATAATCGTCAGCAATACAAGGACTTCGCGACTACTCCCATTTCACTAACATGGCCAAGAAAGATCTTTGGAGCTAGTCCTTTAGTCAACGGATCCGCGATCATATCATTGGTGCCAATATGCACAATTTGAACTCTTTGATTTTGCACTTCTTCTTTAACCGATAGATATTTTAAATCCATATGTTTGGCACCCTTGGAGTATCTATCGTTCTTCAAAAAGAATACGACTGCCGCATTATCACAATATATGTTCATCGGTTTAGCAATGGTACCAACGATGCCTAAACCATGGACAAAATTGCGCAACCACAACGATTGAACTGTAGCTTCAAAGCACGCTACAAATTCGGCCTCCATAGTGGAAGTAGCAATGACAGACTGCTTACCACTATTCCATGAAATAGCTCCCCCAGCTAGAAGGAACAAATAACCGAATGTTGATTTTCGAGTATCCGAACATCCGATATAGTTTGAGTCTGAATAACCAACAATCTCAAGATTGCTAGTTCTTCTATATGTGAGCATGTGATCCTTGGCGCCTTGTAGATATCTTAAAACTTTCTTTGCAGCTCTCCAGTGAAATTGTCCGGGATTTGATTGGTAACGACCCAATATACCAACCGAAAAACTGATATCCGGTCTAGTACAAGTCTGAGCATACATCAAACTTCCGACTAAAGAGGCATAAGGAATGTCATCCATTTCCTTACGCTCTAAGTCATTCTTAGGACATTGGGATAGACTGAAACGATCCCCTTTCTGTATGGGAACCGGACTTGGTGAACATGATTCCATTTTAAATCTTTCTAAAACTTTATCGATGTAAGCCTTTTGAGACAATCCCAAAATTCCTTGTGATCTGTCTCAAAATTTTTCTATTCCGATCACATAGGAAGCCTCGCCCATATCTTTCATCTCAAAGTTACTAGAAAGATAATCCTTAACATCATGTAATAACCCACGATCATTGGCGGCAAGAAGAATATCATCTACATACAATACAAGGATTATAAACTTGCTTCCTACAATCTTTATGGAGATACACCGATCAACGGTCATTTCTACAAACCCATATGACAATACAGTATCATTGAA